>JAMKCH010023971.1:0-131242 GCA_023653785.1 Ophioderma brevispina
AATTTGCTATCAATCAGAGTGTCAATGGGAGTTGAATCGATGGCACTTGACGCGTGCATGTAACCGATAGTTAGACGTTTTTTATCTTGCAAATACTGTTAAGATATTAACCCTGTTTTTTGAAGCAGTTTTGTAATTTGAGAACTCTCGGTAAATGTCGGATTATCCTGCGTGTAAAAACCACAATTGGGCGAGCTTGAGAAGAAATATGTCTTTAGTCTGAACAAACAAGCACTACAGAATATAGTTAGAGTGGATTTAACACAGGTGATGTGAGAAGCTTACGTCAATCACTTATCTCAATACTTAAAAAATTTCATCAAAAAATTTAAAATTCGCAAAATTATTCAAAAACAAAATTTTAGCAAATATAAATTTATATCGTCACATTTTTTTTTGCTAATTTGCTATATGGTCGGGGTCTGTTGCAAGAACCGTTTTTGAAAGGTTTGAATATAGATTTTTAATGGATAAAAAATTGTATGAAACTGTTTGAAAATGCCTGTTTTGGAGTAACTTTACATTGTGAACAATCCTGAAAGAAAACAAATTATGCACTTGTAAAAATAAATCGGTAATTCCTTTCCCTCTGCAAAAAAACAGTGTCGGTCGGAAGACAAGCATTTTTTTAATTTACAATACGTTTTATTTCTTATTTACGTATTTGTTAATTCATATGAATTTTTTTTAAATTTGTCACTTCTTATTTAATTATATTATTCTTATCTTTAATTCTATTTCTTTCTTTATTTCTTAATTATTTGTTTTTATGTTTTATTCTAATAGATTTTAGTTATATTCGTCTCAGTTTTATTAATATTTTTGCTCTTAGGCCTATATACAATTTATACATTGCATAATTTGGCTAAGATAGCGAGAAAAGAATGTTCTGGCCATTGTCGTGTTTTATGTGCTTTATCAAAATCACCATTTGTTATAATTGCATTTCGTTTAATAAAGCAGAGAATAAGAATAAATCGTTGCTCAAAAGAGCTCCAGGAATACATAATTATGTTCTCGTTGTTGAGGATATGTTTTTAACTAGTAATACACAAAAGTCACATCATATTTCTAATATTTATATTTCAACAGACTTTCTATTAAAAATGGTAGGCCTACATTTAAAAAAAAATTAGCCCTCGCCAAACAGTAATTTTTTATAATACCTTCACTGGAGGAGTTGCAATTGCCACATATTTTCCTGCTAAAGCCTCTATTGTGTTATGTTTGGTACCAATGGATACTAGGGATCCGCTATAGGATCGGTGAAAGTCCAGCGGGAAGTCCTCAAACTCTGTTTGATCAAATTCCTAATAAAGCCCAATTCATAATTTCACATTTTAAATATCACACCGATATATTAATTCAGCTGTGTTATAATATCACGGATTTTGCTTCTTGGCGGGGCGATTGCTTGGTCGTTCCATAACTTCTCAGGTCCGTACATGAAATCTATGGCATGGATTCGTTCGTCACGAATGACTGTGTCCGGCTATTATAACCGATCCACTGTGGTACACGCTCCGGACCGTATACGGGCTTACTAACCACAAAGCCCGTTTTGTGATAAGCCGTATACGGCTACGGAACCCAGGGGTTTCGTAAGCCGTATACGGCTACGGAACACTCCCTTCTTTATTGAACTTCCTTATATCGTGTTAGATAGTACTTAAAATATATTAATTTATACAACATAATGTGCATACCTTACAATTGCAATATGCCTCGAAGAGCTCGAAGTAGAATATGATATATAATTCAAACGATAGAGAAAGCGCCAAAATCAGAATCATACTGACAACATCACTATACCGAAGAGTTTCATTCCTCACTCAGCAGATAAGCGATATAATTTCTGCTAATTGTACTTGATTGTTGTAGGAACACTACTAGGAACGTTTTCGGATTAATTAGACAAAAAAGTTAGAAAGAAAACCAAACTACGTTTCGAACTTCCCCGCAGTCTATAGTCCTAGCTCTCCTAACTAGCCTGGCAAAGAAGCATGTTTTGATTTTCCGTCGAACAATACAGAAAATACTCCATCTACTTATTACATAAAGACGGCCGTTTTCCGCTTTATTCATTCAGTTGATTTAAAGGAAGGCGACCCGATGTCATTACATAAGAGTTTTTATCTTTAAATTGTAAATTAAAAAAAGAATAATTTCAAAGTTTCACGCCGAAATTTCCACATGTTTATGTGAAGCAACAACCTTCTTTTGTAAGCCCATAAAACTCTGTAATATCATATTGGTCAGAAAAATGGGGACACATTTACGCTCGATAAAGTAAAAAAAAACAACTAGGCCTATGTTTTAAATCTTGCTTGCTTCTGCTATCGTAAATCGCCCCCATAGAAATGATCGTTTTTGAATGGTCGCGATTTGTTTTTGCTTTTTTCCTATTTCCGTCCTCTTAATATTCTTTTATTTCTTACTTTTATTAAAATTAAAAAAAGAAAAATATTGGGAAAAAAAGTAACGACTCCAAAAGTATAGTAGGGAGGGAAGAGGGGTGGAGCCCATTGGTAACTTGACAGGATCCTTAACTGCGTGGAATTAGATGATTATCTACAGGGTGAATTAAAATGGGGCCCTGATTGCGCCCGCTATTTTGTATCTTTAAGAAATATATAGATTAATATATATATATATATAGTCTATCTAATGAATATAATATATCTCTCTATATATATATATATATAATATATATCTACTAAACTACCTACCTAGCTAGCTCAATCCACGGATTCACAGAAATTTCTAAATGCGTACAACCTCATTAAAGTTTTTAAGGTCTGTCCATTCACCGTTAGAGCTCGAGGCAAGAGTATTTTATTGGCCAAAATGAAAATCATTAGAATATTTACTTAACGTTTTATTTGAACACACTTACCTTTGACACTGGAAAACTACAGCCTTGGAGAAACATGCATTCGTGTATCCCTTAAATCCCTAAATCATTTTTGTGTCGACGTTTTCAAAAATCACATTCAACGATACATTCAATGTTAAGATTTTAAGTCTTGTGGAGGCCTTACATAGTCCGCCTTCAGACGTGACGAATTTAGCCACAATTAAAGAAGCGGTGCAGTCCAACGATGATAACGTCCCACTGTGAGGCCCTATGAACAGCTGCAGTTCTTATAAATCAGGTTATATTCCATGGGAATCTTCCGAGTCCTGAATATAACTTTTGTCCAGCAGTTCAAGACCGACTGATTTGTCCCTCGACTACATCAGTCCGGGATATAATAACCACGATTTCTATCAATCTATTCAACTACCACAATTTGTAACCTATTTTGATTCCCAGCAATTTCGGCTTCCGCAACTAATTACAGCTTTTCGCTTACGTTGCGCTTACATGTATTTAAAATATGATAAATCCTGAAATCTACCATTTCTGGAGATTAAAACTACTGAGCTATAACGTCTACATGTTCTACAACTGCTACTCTGCCAATGTTCTGTTTATCTATTTGTAATTTTATGCTTTCGGTCATATTCCCCTATCTCTAATAAGAATCACTACAGTATCATCTGCATAAACATAATCCCAACACTAGCCAATAGGAGTCCACATACATGGACATCATCTCATTGAATCATCTTACATTAAGACGATCATGGGAAACTACCTTTTTGCACTCTGTTTTGATCTCAGCATAAACAACTTGACTATTTTCTAAATTTAGCATATTGGGAAGTCCGTTCAACTCTTGCACAATCTCTAACTATATATTAAAACAACACCTCCCTGATCTCAGTATAGCGCTAGGGGAATTCCATTTTCTTTTCCCTAATAAAAAAAGGACTTCCCGTGAGAAATCCTTTCTCATATCAATCAAATTGAGAACTAAATATAGGGGTTAATCCAAAATGGAGGACAATATTAACAATCTGTTGTGACATGATTCTAACTAAACGTCCAACGTTTAATTTTTTGTTTCAATCTCGAGCATATGTTTACTTAACGTCGAAGAAAAAATCACAATTGTGCACTAATTTACTTGGGAAGACGAAGTTTATCCAGTAATTCAACCTCTTCATCCTTACTTCTGAAACCCAATTTACCCGTTCGTTGTTAACTAAACATTCTGAGAATAAACACGCAAATTGAACAACGGCATTTGAAAGCTAGACTCGCCAGTAACGTTTGAGTAGCTCATGTCCTACAGTATTTATTTGCCAATGAGGGCCTTGTTCGCTTGCCACAACTTTTTTTGAGACAGACTGTAGTTTGTTTTTGACTCACTCTGTATACAACAGGAACGCCAACGACCATATAACCGTTAAAAGGTTAATTAATGAATGGGCGGTTTTCATTAGCAATTTTAATTAAATATTAACACCGGAGAGGACCCATTATTCCCACAGACTGCTGAATGTTTTTTTATTGTTATAAATGTTCATCAATCGGCTTTCTCCTCGTCGATGTTAAGGCAAAGGACATCGCCGGATAAGGAATGAATGACGCCCTCTATAGATTTTTCATGAGAACGGATGAACTTGAACGTTTTGCATAATAGCGACATGCTCAAAGTTTTACCTTTTGCTGGTTTTTCAAACAAGCCCACTTTACCTAAATTCCCCAAAGTCGGTTATGTAAAATTTATAATACAGGCTTCAATTGACAATTAAAATTTCCATATTTGAAGCTTTCCACCCCAAAACCACAATGCCGCGTTGCAAGGATTGCGCTATATTTATTTAGCACATATGTGGGTGGCGTTCTGGTTCTTGGGGTGGAAACAAGGGGGTGAAACCCATGCAAAACCAGTCCGTACGTGCTGGGCGCTGACATTTTGATATTGCACGGAATAATTATCAGTTTGGGTGCTTGTCTACACACATAATGTCAATTCGATCCCAACAATCCGCTCAAAATATCAGTTGTTGATGTTGGGTGCTATTGGGGGTTAAATTTTGTCCTACCTATGGCCACACAACCAAGGGGGTGAAGTGAAAACGCATCAAACCAGTCGTCCGTGCTGGGGCGCTGAAATTTGCATATGCACGGAATAATTATCAGTTTGGGTGCTTGTATACACACATAATGTCAATTCGATACAAAAACAATCCGCCCAAAATATCAGTTGTGGATGTTGGGTGCTATGGGTGGTTAAATTTTGCCTACCCATGGCACACAAGAATGAAATGAAAATCAGTCGAGCGTCTTGATTTAAATAAAACGCCTCAAAGAATACATCATTTCACCTAAGCGCGCATTGCATTATGAGGAAAAAAGCAAAAGTCGTGTCCACACGTTTAGTTATTACCGGTATTAACTAATACCGATGGAACTTAAAAAAAAAAACAAATCCACTTAATTCCCCTCACGCCTATTGTCCCCTTGTTTCGTCTACACATGCGGACATAACGTACTTAGGTCAAATCCTTCACACCTCGAATAGTCGTATACATGTGGCCTACTTGTTTTTGTTAACACTGGTCACAGTTAAGTCGACAGAGCGTACAGTCGTGGCATGTCCACAAGTACTTTACTAATAACGGTCGTAAAGTACGCCCGGACTAACCCTGCTCTTTTCGGTATTAAATCGTCGGACTTAAGCCTAGTAAGTCCGATAGAGTGCGTTTTCACAAGGCAAATTTATTAACTAACTAAGCCGATCGATTTGGTCCGGGATTAAGTGGACTTATGACGGACCGACATGTGGAGGACGATTACACATAGGGTACAATAGGCGTGAGGGGAAATTTAGGGATTTGTTTTTTTAATTCCATCCGGTATTAGTAATACCGGTAATAACGTCGTGTGGACACGGGGAATTTAAAGAGGGGGTATATATAGATAGAGAGGCAAACGTTACGTAATCTTTAGAAATTCCACCGTCTCGCATGTTTTGCGACCACAAAGAAAAATCCTGATTACAACAATTAGAAAGCAATGGCTGCCTCCGCTTCTTCACCATACTGTGGGTGCCGCTTGCATATCACTAATCGTTAGTGATACAAATTAATTGTATGTGTTAGAGGTGGCCAGGTATAAAAATAGTGTACCTGGTCATTGTGCTCAGATACTCTTTTTTCTCATAATGCAATGCGCGCTTAGGTAAAAGAGTATTCATTGAGGCGGTTAATTTAAATCAAGACGTCACACTTACAAGCTCCAGACTAAGGGCAGCGATGCAAAGCTTCCTGTATATATACATATAAGTAATCAATGGTCATTGAAATGGAGGGCATGATTAATGCTTGCTTTTTCCAGAGAGCATGCACCTGAAGTTTCTCAGAATTTCTCATTTTTTCTTGATACAAGTGTATTTTGGGATAAAAAACACATTGAGTACATGATAAAGTTGTTGTCAACACCAACTCAAATTGCTTGTGACATATAACTATTATGATTATAGCGGGCCTCCTTCTGTCATTATCCGGCGATGGCCTTTCGTCAGTAATATCAGCTGTCAATTTCACCGCAGGTTTTACAATGTTTCATTTTCAAGTACCTGAGAATGACTATTTAACAAGCTCTCAGATATCAATTCCCATGGTATTTCTACGTAGGATTTGCTATAGAGTTTTGCGTAAAAAAAAACAAATTGACCTAATGGTTTCACACCTCTAATTAAACTGCCTACTTTCATGTACAACACACGCCATCAAGTTGGACACTTCTGATTTACTAGCTCGGCCCTGCTATGGCAAAAGGCGTACTCAAAATTTGACATTTTGAGTTAATTTCATTTCTAAGTAAAATGAGGGCGCTAATATCATTTCCGAAAGGTTCAATGAACCAAAACGAACCGTTTAGAAGATAGCACCCTGTATCTCACAAACATTATGGAGGTTTCGCTCTTTGTGTGGCAAAACAAAGTAACTTGAAGTTAAATGCTGTGGCAATTCCGAGTGCTCTGGCAAAATGCAGTATCTCAGAGATACAGCAGTTTGGCCTTTTCTGCATCGACTGTGGCTCGCAGTCTTTTGTTACGGCAAAATAACGTATCTCTGAGATACTGTTATTTGGCTATATTTTGGGATGTGATTTTCATCTGTATGTAACTCTGAGTTACATATTTTGCAAAAGTTGTAATTGTTTAGGGGTCAGACTGAGGTCATTCATGTTAACCAGCGGGAAACAGCTTGAGCTTGACTTGTAGTGTGTTCTTGTCGATTGAATCGACACTGCAGAGCTATGATCTCGATGCTTACTAAAGCCCTACCTACCACCAACAAACTGAAAGGTAGGCGTTTTGTTTGACATTAGTATTCGGATACATGCATACAAATAAAGAATGTAAATGGTAAGATTTATTTGTTCTGATAGATAGTTGCACAATGACCCAATTGCAAACCATTAGCACGTACTTTTTAAGCTCATTTTTGCATAAGCTGCTCCTTTAAGCAGAACACTAACAATGATATCTATCTGAAAATTCAGCCATTTTAGGCAAATCCAAGCTTTTTTGAGGGGTCAACTTAGGTATGTGGCCCACTGCCACTACTTTCAACAATGCCTGGCAGTAGGGTTAGGGTAATTAGAATTGTGAAATCTACATCTCCCTCAAATTTTCAAAAAATTTCAAAATAACATATTTTTGTAACTTGTAATCTTGCTAAACATACATGGACGATTTCAAGAGATTTCAAAACTGTTTGAGTACTTTTACAGAAATTGACACTATGTCATCATACGTTGCTATCTACTGCAGATAGCACTCCTCATCAGCATAAAATATCATCAGTGATTAAGCTACCATTTTTGCCATTTACGCATTCCTAGACACCAGACACCTTTGATAAGGTTTGGCAATTTAGTGACCCTGTCTGTACGGAATAAAGAGCAGGTCCCACATGCGCGTTTTCTGTAAAGACTGTTGAATTCATCAGGGTCACAAGTGTCCCAAGTTAGTGACCCTAAATCACTAGACTGGTGTCCATGATTTACTCAGTAGTCTTCATAGTACTTAGTATTAGTAGCACTAAACTACCACACCTGTTATATAGGGTTAAAGTTATGGGTCAGGGTAAAAATAGTTATGGATTAGGGTTAGAGTTATGCTTAGTTGCATCTTGGGTTAGCGATGACTTAGGCTTAAAGAGTTCAGACTAGTCTTAGCCTAAGAAAGGGATATAGGCTAGGCTACACTTAAGCCTAGGCAGGGTTGAGATTAGAGTTATTTCAACAATGCCTGGCAGTGAGGTTGAGGGTAATTCCAGGTGCGAAATCTAACGGTGGTCAACGGTTCTGAATTCTGAGCTTTCGTCTCTCGTATGCTGTTACGCTGTATGCCCTATGGGGATTCCACATGGTGCCATGACAGCGCGTTTTTCATCTGTCAGTTAACGAATTCCATATGGTTTGGTAAGTTGGCTCTAAAAATAAATAGATGTTTTACTTTTGTTCTTTAAAAGGTAGTGACGAGACAACCAAATTCACTGAAAATTTTCAACATGCCAAAGTCAGTCAATATGTATGCGGTAGCGTTGTAGAAATTTCTGACGGCGGCGGACTTTCAAAGACCTACATGATGAACATTTTTACAGTTCGCGACTGTGGTTTATGTACAAAATAGTAATATATTTCAGATTGTTCAATGTCGCTTTTTCTTACGGGGTTCTTTTAAGAATTTTTTTAAACTTCTTTATTACCTGTACTAAGAACTCATAGTTAAAACTTTGGTGCATTTGTGCTTTAAATAAAATAAAATATCTTTTTACGTGACCAGTTCCTGTAAGCAACCAGGAAATTTCATTTCATTCAATTTTGTAGTTTTCGTCGAGGACTCGTAAATATGAGCGCATGGATTTGAAATCAGGGGTCACATCCCGTAAAAAATAGTGAATGCCACTGTATATTGAGCATCGTAGTAGTTAACGGTTGGTTAACAACCAAAAAGTGGCCCCTGGACTGTTCCGGTTCACATCAGGGAAGATGAACGCAAAATTCAGGAACTATGTGGTCATTTTTTTACGCAGTAGGATCCTCCTGTCTACCTTTATTTAGGTCATTTCTCTATTAGTATCGCAGTATTTATTTATTCATAAGTTTAGGTATTTGATAAGGTAAAAAAATATATTTTGTCCATAGAGGCTCCCGAAAATATAGGGTCGGTAGGTCGGAGATGTTTGTATTTATTTTAAATATTGCACTTAAAACTAAAAATCAGAATGGTAATAAATCAAACACAACACACTTACTGTTTAAGTCTTTCATTCAATGGTCAGCGATTCAAACAACTCACTCAAACTCTAAACAAGCACTCTAAAGATGGAAGTACTGTTATGACGTCTCATAGGCGTCAAAGGTCAGAAATACCTTTCGAACACAAATAAATGAGCCTTGTGCACAAATTATCTGAATTGTTCTATATAAAACAGTTTTAATGATCTTTAATTGATTTGGTTCAAGAATTTGGTATGTCCAAACAACATTACATAGTAAGATTACACACAATTTATAAGATTTATACTTAATTGTAAACAAGAATGTCCCACTAATGTCCACAAGAAGCGTTGCAGGTCAACGATGATATGTCCTCACAGCGAAGACTCCAAAATGACAGCGCATAAGTTCACATAAAACTCCTCAGGTAATATATTCCAAGGGAATCTTCTCAGTCCTGAAGGTAATTTTGTCCAGCAGTTCAAGACGACGGGGTTTTCCCACGACGACACTAATTTCTGCAATACAGTCCGGGTATTCTACCACCATCAGTCTGTCGCTAATGTCCTCATTTAGGACCACAAACTGGAATCTCTTTTTGATTCCAAAAACTAAAGCTCTTCTGGCTTAAAAGACGACAGCACACAGATCAGCTATTAAGCTCCGGCGGCATCCAATATTATAAAAATCCTGGCGATATGTAAAGCTCAAATCTACCATTATTGTAGAATAAAACTAGCTATAAATAATTATACTGTATAGCTCCAGAGCTCAGGTTTAGCTCCTGATTACAACTGCTGCTGGCCGCGAGACTTAACTCAAATCTCCCTTATATACTGACTTCACAAAGTTCCCAAGTCTTAAAATAGATATTACCACAGAATCATGCATAAACATAACCTTGCACTAGCTGACCAATTGGAATTCACATAAATTATATCATCTGAATTACATCACTTCCAATATATAACTTTATGGGGGAATCCCCCAGATCATGCAATGTTTTGATCTTAAATTGATCTCAAGTTGACTCAGTTACTAAGTTTACATCTTTGGGAATTTCCCTTTCTCCCTTGTGCAATCTATCTAACAGGTGCATTTTGCACAAACAACTTTTATAGTAACAAAGTACTTTTCCCGTGAGAAATCTTTTCTCAAATAAAATTGAGAAAATAATATTTTTAAAAGTTTAATCAGAAAAATGGAGGCTATATAACAGTACACAGACACTATACAGAAAATGCATGGAAAGTAAAAAGACAAAAGCCAGATGGAATGGTGTAAAGAATTAGAACAGAAAGAACGCCATCTAATTTTGAATGAAATGGCTAGAGGTTAGACGGACAGAGCCAGTGTGGCAGGAGATATAGTCCCCCGGACTCACAGTCCGCTTACAATGGTGAACAATAGGGCACTCGATTCAGTTGACTCTTCACGCAACATTAGTTTAACGCATTATTCCGTTGTCGTCTATGGAGCCCGGACTATGACACCAACCGGACCATATCTCCTTTTACACCGGTCTTGGTTATAAAAAGAACCAAAAGCTGACAAGAGATATGAGTCGTCAAGAACAAAGGAAATGCCTCACCGGACTAGTAAAAATGTATATAGATGAGGAAGACATGTGGTCTAATACGGATGTGCGAAACAAGGGCAGTGGTTGAATTGGGAATCTGTCATGTAGGTCAATACCTTCATGAAGAAACTTTTGTATGTCTGACACCAGAGCTGCTATCTTTCCACATCAACGCAATTCGAGATCAACTTCCATCCCCTGCCAATCTGAAGGTGTGGGAAAGACCAATCTTGGACTCTGCCAATTATGTCATCATCATTGCACACTGGCACATCCTCAATGGTTGTAGCTACTCATTACAAAGCGGAAGATACAACTGGTGCCATGACCAAACACTGAAACCAATCTCCACAGGTCTGGCACCGTATGTCGTAGAGGCAAATCAGAAAAAAATCATCACACTTGAGAATCTGAACTCCATCTCTACAATAGCCTTCGCACAGCTGATGGTGCAATCTATCGAAATCCAGTCTTATCAATACCAAAGACAGAGCCAACCAACATTCTGAAGAAAGCCAATAACTGGATATTCTTGATGGATGAGGAACACAAACAGATAGTGTTCCCTCCAGAAATCCCTGAGGCAGCTAAGAGACCAGAATCCATATATCACCATCTTTCCAAAACAAAGACGGTGATCATCATAGAGCTGACGGTTCCTATGCAAGCAATGCATATGCTATATAGAAAGAAGTGCAAATACCAAGATCTAGTGGTTGACTGTAAAAACAGAGGATGTTCTATACTACTTTTCAATAGAAGTAGGAAGCAGCGGTTTCTGCAATACATCAGTCAACAAATGCCTGGCATCCTTGGGCATTCGTAAAGGAAAGAGGAAGGCTATAACTGATACAGTAGCCAAAATTGCACTCAGACAGAACTGCTCAGCAGAAGCTCAAAGGCATTCGGACAGATTAGGCTACAAGCAACTCCAGCAATATGCTGAGGAAAGTGAATGGTTGAGCACTCACAAAACTGGTTTAACCCGCCAAAGTCTGGTCCAAAGTCCAGAGACCTTAGAACACACTAATCTAGACAAAGAGATACTGCATAAGGTGATTTTCCCTACTAAGTCACCTTCAAAGAGAGAGATATAACAAGAATACTTATCTTAGAACGGATAAAAGTAGGCTCCGAAGGTGACAGCCTGGTGTTCTACCATGAACTATTCCTCACAAACAGCTAGATTCATGTCATTGAAAAGTAATGAAAACCAATACAGCAACGATAAACAACAACAAAAATACTAAATGTTGGAACTGAAGTTTTCCAAGACTCAGAAAACAACCCAAAATACACACGGGTACAGGTAATGGAAATAGTTCCATATGTACCCCTCTTCAAAATTCTACAGGAAACAAATTATTTCTATTTATGGCCTAACACTAACAAATACCCTAAAACTAAAAAAGAATTTGTTACATGTAGAACTTTGAAAGGGTACATATGGAACTCTTGCCAAAAAATATGATCGGGACTAAGGTCGTCCGTCGGACGAGGACAAACAAACATTTGGGGGGGGGGGGGCTAAGACGGGGCCCAAAATCAAAACACCCTAAAACTAACAAACATAAAACTGATCCTTGACTAATTCTTAAAAGGATTTCTTGTATATACAGAACTACATATTGTCAACACCGATGCATTATTGTGACCTCGAGAATGAGAACCTTTGAATTTTTTTACAAGTAACTTCTGGACTATAAACCATGTGTATGCTATGGCATGATCACTTGGATGAAAGTAGCTATTGAGCATTGGATAATTATATCCACTATCATCACTTCTTAGTTGCGACAGAATTTCGATATATCTCATGTATCTAATTTCGTAAAACCAGGGCAGCTGCTCGCATTTAATTCACGCTTATCAATTCTTTAGCCATGAGAAGACGGAGGAAACGACTAATGTTGCGATATCATGAAGACACGACGCACGCCGCCTCCTCGGGGATATCGGAAAGTGTAACTTCGTCTAGCGATGTACATCAACGACCAGCGTTGATTGAATTCCTTAACGGAATGCGTTCTGTACTAGTCTTGCAGTGATTAGTTTATCAAACCGACTTTCAAATCTATGTAACTACTTTACGACATTCGATCTCATCAGTAAAATGCGATCTTATTATTGGACTTTTATGTATGAAGGAAAGCAAGTAACTATTTAAAGAACCTGTCGGTATTAGAAGTTCTCAGTCTATTCAAAACAACATTTTCATAAAGCTTTTTTTTTCCTGCTGGTCACTTCGGTTCACTTCGCAGCTTTGTTATGTGAGAAGTGGCAAATTCTTTCAAGCAAATGCAATCTGAATCGTGACTTTCTTAAATTCCCAGTGCTTCATCTACATTATTAAATAGGTCATTAGAATCAGGATATGTTTGTAATTTCAGAGTGAAAAATACTCCCCAGAGGGAAAATGGTAATAAATTTCCACGTACAACTTTATTTGTTCCTTTTGAAACTGTTTCAAGATATTTGTTCTCAGATGACACTGCCAAATACAAGGTGCCAGTTTAAGATATAAAGTTATCAAAACTTAATTAAAGGGGGATGGCCCGATTTGAGGATATGAAGTTTTCATCTTGATAGACTGGCCTTCACTCCAAAACTCCATCTGTAAAGTTTCGCGCCGATATTTCAATCCGTTTTGATGCGAGAGCTAAAAACGTGATTTTATAAGCCCCATAGAGTACTGTGTAAAATTAATATTGGTCGACCAAAATGCCGCATTTTTTCGCTCATAACTTCCAAACCAAAACACCCTTTGGCTCTAAGATTTCACAGGGTAAATGAGAAAAATAATAGCTTTCTTCTGATACCAAAATGTTGACCACTTCCGGTAAAATCTGGGGCTTCTGGGGACGAGGCTATTAGCGATCGGGCCATGGACCCATTAAAGATTTATTTCGCGATCTGGGGCCTTCACTTTTGTTTATGGTTCACTAGATATCCTCAAGAAAGGGTTATTTCCAAAATTCAGTTTGATTCTGATGTTTTGATGTGTTGAACAAATGTGTGTATCATGGTGCCCATATGCAAATGTTTTTAATTTCTGTCCGTTTAATACGGACAGAAAATCCAAAATTACAATTCCTTCCAGAGTAGATCGAATCTGCAAGTAAGATTAGGCAAACATAGGTAATCGGTTCTGATAAAAAATTCAACTTGTTTGAGGTAAGTCGGAGGGACGAGGCTGTGGATCACGAAAAGTCCCTTTGAGTTAACCAACCTTTCCTAATATTGCCATAGAAATAAATAAGCACACATTCTGTAAAATTTTCATTAATACATTCACTTACATATTTTATTTTTAATAGAAACGCTGACTTGTAAAATCCCAAATTTTATTAAATATTTTGTTATATTGAGATGCATTTAAAGGTACTTCAGCCGATAACATATTTTCTCTTTTTCATAGGAAGGGCCATCACCAACACTATCTTTTAATTCCAACATTTCATTGAATCCAACATACCATTTTAATGTGAGCGATAATTGTGTTTATTACAATAGCCAATTGAGAACTCTACCAACTACTGTTCTGATCCGTTAAACCAACCATAATATTTTTATCAGAATGGGAAAGAAGTGTGCCAAAATGGCCAAGGATCGAGTAGTGTCTCTTTAACCAATTCTTTGACAAACTGTCACTTCACTCTTCAAGATTTGATATGCAAAACAGCTTCTAAGCAGAAAGGTTGGATTCTGCCAGGATTCGCCAATTCATGATGCCAAATATAGCTGTGGAGTTAAGAGTTGATACATGTTTCTAACACTGCTAGAGAATAAAATGATGCCATGAGAAATACAGCATTAGCTCTACTTTGCAAAAGTTTTATCCTCTAAACTAAATTGCAATGACATCAAAGACCAAGTGTGGAATATTCAATGCTTTATCTATTTCAAGAATTATAAAATTGGATCAACATCCAGAACACAATGATAAGATTTATTTTGCGAGAGTTTTGAAGATTTGTTTGGCCGAGTTGAAATTGTAAATGGTCACATTACCTCAGTTCTCGTAGCATTTTCAACAAATTCAATCGCAGACCATAACGTTTTTTCAAAAATGTTTACTAAATCACGATTAATGGGTCCGCTAGAATGATTGAGAATATATATAAATATACAGGGTGCAGTCCAAAAAACTTGACCCTGATTGTGTCACCATTTTGAATTTAAATAAGATATATCCTAACATATGTGGTATCATCGGAAAGCTATTTCCTTATCTTAATTTGAGGCAAAGCTAATCCAATCGGTAAAAGAATTCATTTATCAATAATAACTAACATAATATACGCTATTAAAAACAATTATTGAACACATATGGAGTGGTTTCATGAGAGAACGGGAATTATACTAACATAAAACGAATTAAAAGCTTTTATTGACCATGTCGCGTTTGAAAATTCGCGCTAATGTATATGGGATATGTATTGTGTTATGCGTACGGACGGCATAGTAGCGTCATGCATCTTCACAATGATGCTTCATAATATGTATGTACTATGGCAGTAGGATCAAACGTGCCGGTCGTAATCGCATAAAACGTTATACACTAGCGCGAGTTTTAAAAAAAATTTAAGCACATGGTCAGACTAGAGGTTTTAATCCTGGTTAGGGTTATATTAATTCCGTTTTTCTATGAACCACTGATATGTGGTCAATTTAATTATTTTATAGTGTATATTGTTTAATTTATTCGTTGTACGGGTTCTCCTTTAAGTATAGGATGAGCTACAGTTTTGTTATCAAGTAGTCAGCTTTTCCCTTATCCACGGATTCCCATTGGAATGCACGGCGGCCAACTAAGCAAATGACTCCACAAAATTTCTGTTATCAAAATTAAGTGTATGTTAAAGTGCAAAAGCCAGTAATAATGGTAAGTTTTATTTGAACACTTTCTTTTCCAAGATGTGAAATATTTTGGTCTCAACTAGCCAATACTAAACCTCAAAAGGTTGTCACCGATGTCTACTCCTTCATATGGCATGATATTCCAAACTCTCAGGAAATGATACATGTTATCAGTTTACTTTATTTCCAAATGATTGTTATGAGGATGAGGACGTGAAACGTTAAAGACGACATCATGGTCTAAAACTCTGAATGGATTTTGTGGGGTTAAATAGCGTCCACACATTTATCCTGCAGTCAATAAAATTTAATAGCCCGATTTTCTACTGGACGCTGATTTCCTTTGCTGAACGTCGTTCATTTCAATGTGAATCCGTGGCAGAGCGCTAAAAGGACTACCTTGATTCAAACGACAATAGCTTGGTCTATACCTAACCGATGTGAATGATATTTTCATCCAAATACGGATACGGATAATGAATAAGGCATTTAGGGATTTAAGGGATATAATATGTCCGTAACGTCCCTTAAAGAGACATGAGATTTCCAGAAAGAAGAGCCCCCAATTTTTCTCGAACCTAGGTTTTTTACATATTTGGACATGCTTACCAATGTATTAGATTCACACCTGAAGTGAATAAGCCGAATACGCCGGCTTTATGTACTAAGTGATATGTAGATAGTTTCTGTCGACACGCAGAAAGTCAAAGAATGGTTTTCTATGGGGAAACGGATTACGATAGCAGGCAAGTTCAAAACAGGTTCGGTTTTCTTTTGCACCTGTTTGTCCAATTAAACCTTCCAATAACGTTTTCGTATGTGCGTCTACCAACCGATCCAGTGAACATTGAGAGAAATTCATATCCTAAAAAAATCTACTCCTGTCACTTTAACTGCATTTAATGCACTTGAAAAAATCACGTAACGGACCCCTGCCTTGGGGTAGTGGTTGAAAAGTGCCGCAAGATCTAACAAGAAAATAAACGCTACTCCCTTTTTTTAAACAAGTGGAAATTGCAATCCAAAACATTTCCCTCCAAACATTTCCCTATACAACCGACGAAACTTTGACTTTTAGACAGAAAAATGGGTATCCACAGGTTGCGGGGTGTGTTGAGGAGAGTGCTTAAGGGTGATCTATTGGTCCTAAATCTCTCTCCCGCGGATCATTACCTGTATCACCTAACTACGGAATGCCGCAGTGCCCAAAGTACAAGTAAGGAGATTTACGTTTGTAAAGGACAATCGATAATTTGACGAATAGCAACAAATTTTTAACTACAGGACAAGTAAGATTTGGTGGTTTGTATATCAAAGCAAAGTTTGCATCTGGGTATTTACGATGGCCTACAGCCTAAATCAACCGGATTGGGTCAGAGATTATCAACCTCGGCATAAGCAATAATTGCTTTCGAGTTGGAGGTCTTTTAAAGGACAGAACGGGGAGAGTTCAGTGAAGATCGTGTTGAGTATGTTATGGGATTTTAGTATTGACCAGTGGTTTTCTGATGATAGCTTTTAACGGAGGTAGCTTGGATGAAATGAAGTCATCAGTGGTATACGAGATGATGATCTTCTGATGATGACATGATTACTCATCATATTTATTTCATTTCTCATCCATTCAAACAGTATTATTTATATTATAAATCGTTTTGTAAGCACACCACTTTTGCTCCATCACTGGATTTCACACATAAACTTGTGTATGTGAAATGTACACTATCAATGATTCCTTGGTCAACTTTAAATGTTACATTTTTCTTGATTTCCCAACCTACGGATTAATCAATGAATCTAGTCATACAAGTGCCAAGTGATAGGACAGATCCAAACAGCAAGTCACCGTTTAAAAGAAAACCAAACCCCAGAGAGCAAGAAAACAATGTTCTCATCGTTTAAGATAATTGCTAAGAGTTTAGTCCCTTTTGGCAAAGCTTGTATCTATACCTGGATTACAGTACTCAGTAGTAGTGTGAATGAAACCCTTTTCATTTACACTTCAGGATTAATTGGGTGCGTTTTGTGTGAAATTTAATTTCTTTTGATGATTAATAAAAGAGATTATGGCTATTCATAGATCACTTAAAACAGATGCTAGGCAAGGGTCTCATACTTTATGCATTGATCCCAACTAGGGTCTTAGGTTGCCACAGTTTTGGGGTCAACAGATGAATAAGGGGTTTACTTCCGGTCAAAAAACCCAAAAATATTCACTTTTTTTTATCCTCAAAATGTAAACATAGATAGAGGACCTAACTTTCAGTAGGCCCTCCAGAACCTCCAGAATAAGCCTAATAGAATTGTTTTAATTGCAATGGAACAATGCAGTTCCCGGGGTACATGAGGTTTTTGTATATCGGGGTCAAAGGTCATTAAGGGGCCAAAGGGTACTTTGCAGGAAAACGCTTCTTAAATAAGCATCAAATTGGCTATATACTCAGCTTATAGAGGACGTATTGCTACAGTGTGTTGTTGTACACTAATGGTAGGAAGGTCTATGATAGTCTCGACCACCAAGTTTCGGGTTCAAGGTTATGGAGGGTCATTTCCGGCCTGAGTCAAAAAAAATTAAGCTCCAAACGTTGTATTTGTCTCATATATTTGTCTCATTTGGTGTGTGTAATATAAACATATCGTGGTTAGACATCTTTTGAAGGAGAGTGCTCTATCCATACGTAGGCAGACCCATATACAATTATGGTGGTTATTCTGTGCTGGTCAATTTAAAGCATATGATCAACATAACTGAATTTGAAGTGGTTGTATCTAAGATGAATAGCTTAAAGAGATTAAAAGCAATTATTAGTCAGTTCATTTCCTGGAGTTTTTATAGTAAACTGGAGTAGAAACTTCAAAATTTGCACTCAATGTCTCAAGTGCAATCCTTTCAGTAGTCAAAAGCTAACACACGTCACACCTATTATCTGTCGTATGTCGGGACCTTTACAACCCAGCGCGTTTCGGCTTAATCGCTTCAAGTGAGGCTTGGAGTCGATATGGTAATGATGATAGTATGGAGTGGACCTTCTTGACCGCCTTTGAAACCAGGAACTTGTCGTTATGATCTCCAGACCAAACAACTCACCTTATAGCCTGTCTTGTATACGCTGTACATGTGAAAATACCATGGAGTGACTGCTCAATTCGGCAGCTTTCAAAAGATACCAGACTCGCTCCGTGTGTTTTCTACCGCTACGCTACGTTTTTGCGAATTTCTTGTCTTACCTTTTTGTGTAATCGCAATTAATATAATAACAATAATAATTTAGAAAATATAAAAAAAATAAAAAACTTTTTATTTTAACATAAAAGACGGATGTTTACGCCTAGATGGGGGTGTCATTTACTTCCGAGCAATGCCGGACAGCTGAGAAATGGCGATTTGTTTACTGAGTTTCCCACCAAAATATGATCATGCATGGAGATTGTACGCCGGGCATATGGAGTTGTAATTCATGGTGGCCTGCGAAAACGCGGGATATGCATAAAATGCATGTTTTTGGGAGCGAGAGAGAAGGGGCCCCCGTTTGTCCCATTAAAGTATGATCAGAGTGAGATTCGAAATAATTGTTGTTGTACATAATGAAAAATAGTCCACTTAGAACTAAAAAGATTGTTACCTAAAAATGCCAATTCCGAAATTTGAGATGAACGGATTTTCGTTTGATGCAGTAAAACATTTGTTTAGTATTTTACGTCCCGTAGGATATGTGTATAAAAATAAAATTCCGGCGGATCCGGAATTTTAAACAAAAAGTTTGATTTTCTTATATGAAGGAAATTCGAATTAAGCTTAGCAATTCACACAGTGATTAGTATTATGGACAAGGGCGTTATGTAACATGCAAAAAAATACACATTTTTTTTGGAATGAGGGCCGCCCTTCCTCAGGAAATCTCTGAAGTCGCCCTTTAAAATTGATCTTGAAAATGTTATTTAAACTAAAACCGAGAAAGGTAAACAAGCTGTGTTCATGTGTTACCAACACTATCATTGACCCGCAACTTTCATGCATTCGTTAGAAAGAAATTAGGCCAGACTAAAATTAATGAATGAATTTTCCCTGCTAAATAAAATTGAGCTAGTGCTTTTACCGTTGCTGAATTTTGGTTATTAAAATCTGCGTAAATTTCCTTCCCCCTTCGAGTTTGTAAAATCAAGTAGTAAAATCCCCATTTTGATCAGCAGCATGACTGCTGAACCATTTGCTGGTAAATTTTTCATGGAAAATCGCCGTATTCTGATAGCAGCCTGGTTTGAAGGATCTGCCGATAGGGGTAAAGGATTGCTAAAAAACACCACAATTACAGCTTCTCATTGCAGGTGTTACCAGATTTTTATCGATCTGCTGTCACAAAATTTTGTTTTGTTTGGTAAGTATGAGATAAAAAAACGATTGTTAAAACCTTTGAATCATTTTTTAAAATTTCTGACTGAGTATTTACTACGTGTCACCCATGCATCAAATGGACTGGTCCAAACAACATTCTTCATTTATATGTTAATTAGAAGTAAACCAAAATAAATATAAACAGTAAATAGTCAAAGTATTTTTAAAAATCCTTTTAAAAAATTACAAACCTAGTTTTGTCATCGAAATAAATAAACGTTTGGTGATTAATTGCTCAAATATGTCATTTCGTATTTATTTGTGATGATTTGTAACAATGGAAAAAAAAAAAAAACACACCAGACAGAATGGCGATCGAACATGCATTTAGACCGGCTGCCCGTCAGTGTGTCCTTGATTTTGATCTCAACAGAACATTAGGCCTATTACGATAAACTTGTTAAAATCTTAAACAGATATTGCAACTAGATATTACCATCCTCCCAGAGTAGATCGAATCTGCAAGTAAGATTAGGCCAAACATAGGTAATCGGTTCTGATAAAAAATTCAACTTGTTTGAGGTAAGTCGGAGGGACGAGGCTGTGGATCACGAAAAGTCCCTTTGAGTTAACCAACCTTTCCTAATATTGCCATAGAAATAAATAAGCATACGATTCTCGTAAAATTTTCATGAAATTACTTCACTTACATATTTTATTTTTTAATAGAAACGCTGACCTGTAAAATCCCAAATTTATTAAATATTTTGTTATATTAGATGCATTTAAGGTACTTCAGCCGATAAATATTTCTCTTTTTCATAGGAGGGCCATCACCAACACTATATTTTAATTCCAACATTTCATTGAATCACAAATACCATTTAATGTGAGCGATAATGTGTTTTACAATAGAGCACAAGAGAAAACTCTACCAACTACTTTTCGGATCCGTAAACAGTGCCAAAAAATGGACTTCGATGAAAAATAAGGACGCGATTTGTACATTTTGAAGAAATCAGCTGTTCGTTAGTGATTTGACCCCGGAGATACGTCCACCTCACTGGAGGGATGTCAAGTGGAGTTGCGTGTTGTCTCGAAAGGTCTATAGAGGGCAACTGGTTATGTTGAATGTCCAAATTAGAACCCTTTTGTACCGATGTAGGCACACTTAGTTTAAAAGACTTAAATAAAGCGTAGAACTTCCTTGGTAGCATGCTTGTGTACTTGAAGAAACAGTTTTAACCCTTTTGTTTGGCAAAATTACTTCACAGCAAACAAGTCCGTACAAAGCTGATATGACAGATAAAAAGTCCAAAACAATAATATGTTATATTCATGAGATTCTGGTTTAAATTGTTAATGATATTAACACTAACCCGTTTTTAACGTGTTTTGTGTTAATCTTGTGCAACGCCTCCTACACCTTTGTGCTGTAAAATATACATGATATTAACAACGTTGAGTGTTAAAAAATACATCGCGGACCCTGGACTGCGAGTGTCGTCTGCCAATGCGGTTTGTGAAAGGGGCCAAAGGTCACATGAGTTCACAACATGTCACTCCACCTCGTCCCCTCCTTTCCACACACAAGTTACATCATCGTAGCCCTACGGAAATCATAACGCGCATGCAATTTATTAAGGGGTTAAAACATTTGACACAGATTAAGACGCCTTGACTAAAAAGACCAAAGAGCTCGTACAAAGCTAAAAGACGTAAGGGGCTAAAAAATACAGAGAGATCTTAACAAAGTAATAACTCATCAAAAAGGATTAAATATACAAAAGCCTATTCTAATTTTTGTTGAGCTTAGTTATTTCACATAGTGATTAGTATATAAACACGCATTTTGGAGGGTGGGGAGGGGGGGAGGGTGGGAGGGCGGGCGGGATGGTGTTGTAGTGGTTATCCACTTGCCTTCATAATGCGGTCCGGGTTCAATCCCCTTGTTGAGCCTGTGTCGTACGTGAATGTGGTTTTGCCGATCCATACCCGTCCTTCGCAGTTTTCTCCGAGTAACTTCGGTTCCTCTGCATCGGACTTCTTCCCATAAAGCCTTCCTTGTCGTTTCTGGTATACTCGTTGTGTTGTAGCAGCCTAAGGCGCTCCAGAGCGGCGCCCTGAGCACTTCGGTGGGTTTGTCGCGGTAGTTAAGAATTAAATATTATTATTATGTAATGCAAAACACAAAAACACGATTTCTTTGAACATTCAGGCGACCCTCATCGGGAAATCTTCTGAGTCAGCCTGTAATTTCCGGAATGTAAACATTTTTTAGCGCACAATTCTATTCGAAACGATCTTTAAATATTAGGTAATAAGGATGTCAAAGCACTTTGTTATACATCCAAAACTATAAAAGTAATAAAAAAAACCGGGGGCCAATTGTATTCCAAGGTGGATACATGAAGACTTAAAATTTTAAGTAATGAATTAAATTTAAAAAAACTATTAGGCCCGAGATTTAATGCGCAAATTGATGCTTTACACATAAGAGGAAATAAAATACACGAAAACTTCAATGTGAAACAGTGGAAATATTTCCTTTCGTGTTTGGTAAAGTTACAATAAGAGACTGATAGCTGTTCAATGTATAGTTAAAGGTTACATTTGATAAATGTCGAGTTACATTGGGTAAACAAAATAATGTCAAAATACTTGTTTTAGGGTGTATTTTTAAATTGTTATGCAACTTATTGCTTTGGGGAGTAAAATTAAACCAAAAAACTTGTTTAAGGGATTGAAAAGGTTAGTTTCAATAAAAGGTAAGATTCATTATTGATTTCCAAGATCTTGCCTCATTTTCTGTACTGTGCGGCTGGCCATCCACTTGGCTGCCTCCAAGACGCATGTAGGCTGGCGTTCTCTTTTCCATTTCAACAAGGCGAACTCGGATTACGCGATGCCGTAAATGTACCCGCCGAATGTCGCGATCACTTACATGACGATAAATGCAACTACATGAATAGGTTACAATATGAACCCCACCCGACACCCCACCTATCCTCCTTCCCAACACACCTGTCCCCTCCCGAACCCCGCCCGTACCTCTCCCCGACACCCCGACCCGTCCCTCTCCCCGACCATTGGGGTCCCAGAGATAGAGGGTGTTTTTTTTTTATGTTATGCCGAAAAATTTACAAGTGTCTTGTTTATGAATCTGTTATAGGTATCCATTGGGACATCCACAAAACATAAGTCTTAAGCTCAGTGAGAGGTGGTGGACCCGTGACGTCAGACGTCAATGACCTATAATTTGCACGTTCTTTACCAAAATTGTTACTTTTAGAGATGAGGTCACAAACTAAACCTCAAGTTGGGCCAAGTTTGTATCATATAAAGCTAATAATTTTTTTAAATTATATTCAGTGATGCTTACCCATGTTTGAATTTGTTGAAAGTATAAGTTGGCAATGTGCCAAAAAAGTTGATTTTTGACCGACTTTTTTCATTTTTTTCAAATCCACTTCCTACCATATTGTATAGTTGTACAATGAAGATTCCCATATTTCTCTTCAAATTTTCACAAATTAGAATCTATATATGTGTCAATAATTTCCGGAAGAGGAAGAGTGATTTTTATATTCACTAATTTTATTTAGTTGTTGACATTTTTAAAGACACTTACCCTATGGTTTAGCCCTCGCTTACCAAGCGTTTGTATAACACGGTTTTTACCAAGGAGGGATGGTACCCCCACCTTCAGTAGAATTTGTTAATTAAAAACCACCCAATGGGTTGATTTGATAACCAGTGAACGATAGCTATCGGTCCTCTTCTCCCATTTATACCAAAATAAGTTACTAACATACCTCGTATGGCGTCGCCAATGACTAAAAACTCCGAATCGCCAGAATGCATTTCCCCAGCGAAAAATAGACGAAAATCGAATTTTACGCTAAAAATAGGTAGGGAATATTTAGATTTCAGGCGTTCAGCTCTAATGATGGCATTTGACTAGTGTTACATAAGATAAGAGTTTAGGACGCTATACTTTCGCATATATTTCAAAAAATGTACAAATAAATATCTTGTCACCCCCACCCCACCCAAACCCTTGGACTTGGACCGGATACCCTAACCCCGGTTGAGGGTTACTACCTTCTATGTTTTCGCTAAAATGACCGGAAGGGTGAGGAAAATGAACTACCCGAAAGCTTTTGAGGACCGGAGCAAAGTCCCCCCTATTTATTTCTGGGTGTTGTTATTTATAGACCATAACGGAGGTAAACACTAATGGAATTTTGGGAAAATTCGTTAGTATCACATTAAAGCTAATATTATTAGCTTTAATGGATGATACCCAAATTTATCTATCAGCTAGACTTAAATATTTCAAAAGCTGGAATGCGTATGTTTGCGCCTGCCAAAAATTGAATATTTTTGAATTATTATTAAACATTTGCTATCGTAATAAAAAATACAAGTTGAATAAGGCAGTATTTCCACTAATTATGCTAAAGCAAATTAAAGGAACTCACCTGTTTGAATTACTGTAATTTTTGTTGGGGTAAAGCGCTTTGATCTGTGGAAAAGCGATATA
Organism: Ophioderma brevispina; assembly: GCA_023653785.1. NCBI lineage: Eukaryota > Metazoa > Echinodermata > Ophiuroidea > Amphilepidida > Ophiodermatidae > Ophioderma > Ophioderma brevispina. The sequence goes on from JAMKCH010023971.1 coordinate 24,449, forward strand.
TAAAAAATTTTCCTTTTTTTTTTTTTTTTTAAACAAGCTTTTTCACACAATGATTTTATTTAGGTATCATCAACACTTCAAACTTTGATTAACAACCGTCCTTTTTAGAGTTGTTTGCATATAAAAAATAAACACTGAATATTGCCAAATTTATCCTCCATAGTTTCCACCAATTAATATGTTCATAACGTCCTCAAAATTGATTAAGAAAGTATTTTTATTATTGAGTTACGCTAGGGTATTTAGGTATGTTCACTCTTCTCTATTTCGCGCTGTGTGGCTGTTTACAGAACATAAGAGTGACACGCTAACCAAATTGGGCAATTTTGCACATTTATTAAGCTAATACAATTATTCTCAATTCAGTTAACCAAAATGTGTTTAAATTAAAGTTGGAACTGTGTCAAAAAGAATGGTTTATTTTCCAATTTTTAAATGTTCCCATCAATGTTACCATTATTAAGAAATACAGGAATAAAACAGTGTTGTTCGTCGATATAGCCTCAAATTATCACTCCCAAACTTGATGTTAATTACTAGTTTGGTTTTTGATTATTGAGTTAAACAAACTTTTTGTTTTCTGGCGGTTTTATGACTATAAAGGGGTCAAACACCGTAAAGGGTAGATTTTAATACATAGTTAAAGAATATCATATATTAATTAATGATACCAAGAAACACAGTTATTTAAAAAAAATTGCCATTGCACTAAGAGTCTCATAATTCAGATATCTGATCTGTAATGCCCATATTTCTGTGTATACTAAATGTTTTTCACTCGTTTAAGTCAACATTTTTATTTCAGAGAGTAGGATTAGACCATGACAATGGAAATCAGCTGTATGCCATGCAAATACAAAAATATAATTCTATGGTCCACATATATTTTTATGAATGCGAGCTTTCAATGTTGGTCTTTTCATTTGTAAAAATATACCCAATCATAACTGTGTCACCATTGATGTAGGATTTATAATGCCAGGGACATGTTACTCCAAGAAACCAGATGATTGGCAAAACTTATTGCTGTCTGTCATCTGCAACTTCTGGTGTAGGGTTCCCCATCCATCAGGGTTGAGTATTTTCCCAACGTCATGGCAAAATTACCTGCATGCTCATCTATTGCGGCGGGACTGTTTTGCATGGGATAAACAAGGTGGTTCTGAAGACTTAATGGTCAAGCAACAGGATAACATTCACCAGATTATTACACAAATCGGGCTTCCTCTCAGATGATAGGGACAAAAATTGTTCATTTCGTTGTCATGTATGCGTCAACTAAGTTTCCATGTACAACTTCGAGCAAATGAATATTCTCTCAAGAGCAAAATAGACGCATAATGTTGCTCTAAGTTTGAACTTATGCAATCTGATTGCCACTCTTGTGAGGGAAACGGAGGACAAAGTTAAAGTAAGGCTATTAAAGCAAACACTGATGGCAATCTTAGGACTCGTCTTTTGGTCACTGATTTGAATGACTCCCTCTTTAGCTCAGAGGCCGGCAACTCCTACATCTTTGATATCAGGAAATATTCATACCTGTCATAGATATTGGTAGATCTCCAACCGCAGTCATCTTTGAAACCTTCCTTTCAGCTTAAGCTGAGCACCTCTTTTTCATATATCGTAAAAGTACTCTCTGTAAAGAGGACTATATTAAAATCAAACACCCTAAGTGGCAGAACGCTCACAGTTAAGTTCATTTATTTCATTCAGAAATAAACTCTTGTTCCCTCTCATTTGTGGCTTTTAAATGATTGAAGTCTCTGGACCTTGTTGACCGGTTAAATCGGTTTTATCAGCGTTCAACAGTCCCCTTCTTAGAGTATATAGTTGATGGAAACATCAACTCGAGCTCCATCTGTGAAGATGCAAATCTATTTCTCCAAAGCAACGTAGTTAACTTGTTGGAAGACTGTTCTTGGATATTGTGTCTCCATAATTTGATTTTGGTATGGTATTACCACTACGTAATTGGTGAAAAAAAGCGATTCACGGTTGATTTCAAACCCTTTACATTTTTGAAAAAGGTTTTATTTTTTTTATTTTTTTTCCTTTTTTTAATGTTTTCTTATTTTATTATTTAAACATTTGGCAAAAATACATCAAGAAATTATATATACAAATTTTTTAATTAAATATTGAACATTAAAAAATAAAGGTTGGCACAGAAGGCTAGCTGGTGAAGTCAGAGCAACAAAGTCGCTGTCACCAGAGGGGACTCCACCAAACCACTGCGCCACACAAAAAATGATCCAACACATACATGTAAAGGATTGCACACTAAAGGTATTTCACACTCTCGCCCCTCCAGTTGGTATTACCCACAAACACAAACGCACACACACAGACGCACCCACACACAACACGCACACACACACCCACACACACATGCTAATAACTCAAACAAGACTAGGAAGTGGGCCACTGAGGGGGAAGAGAAAATTGTAATGAAAGGGGCTTCCATAAGGTAAACTCTTGTTTCTTCTTCAGAATTTATGATGCCTCTAGATACCAAAAGATGGCCTACAATAGCAGCATGTAAATGGGAAGCAAGTTATCCATGTTTTTCTTGCTGTGACTGTAGGTGAATGCAAAATATTTCAGTTGTGGAAGCTGTGAATCTTTGTTACCAGACAGATTAAAGCTTCAAGAAATGAACTGTGGAGCATTACAGTGCTGAGAAGGAAAACAACGGCGTGCCACCCATTATCATTATCGCACAAAATTTCCAGATCTTCCAGTATAGTAATCTGCTCCAATTGGTGCTAAATGGTACCAAATGTCGGCCAAAGTTGATCACTATTCCTTAAAAATTAGGACGAAAATGCAAGTCTTATTCCATTTACAAACCTCCCGCAGTCAAATGCCACTGAATATAAACGGTTGCCCAATGCACGGACTATAACTGTTTGGCGATTAGCGCGCTGGTGGTAGTTGCTTTAAGCCACTCGGGCCTTCACCATGCAGCCAGGTGTTCGAATTACCTGCAGAGCAGGTCATTCTATGGATTTGGTTGCCGACCATAACCCGGTCCTAGCAGGTGTTCTCCCGGAACTTCGGCTCGGTTGCCTCCTGCATCTAAAATTAGATTCTTTACATAAAAGCCTTCCTTGTCGTTCTGGAATTACTCTTTTGTTGTAGTAGCCTAAGGCTAAGGCGCAGGAATTGTTGCGGTTATAAGAATTTTCAAGAGTATGATTATTATTAGAACCCTCAAAAACATAGAAAGGCAAAAACATCAGACAAAGGATTTCAATCCCTATTTCTCTCAGCTTTGTTAAGACTCCTTCCTCAAATGTCTCGCAGTGTTTTCAGGAATGGCACTCAGATGCATCTATTTAAAACATCTTGGACATGTTAGATAGCATTACATTTTTTGACATGAAACGTGATGCCTCATTGTACATGATTGGGATATTGTGGAATAGCATCTTCCAGTACGCGGATTTCCCTGTTAACAAGGGATCTAGGAATTAGGGTTAAAATTAGGGGAACAATTGTGTTTGTACAATGTGTGGACAACACATATTACAAGATAATCGTTTGGGGGCACATTTATACATTCCATGAATCAAAATATTTTACCTGTATCTGAATAGATTATTGTATAGCTTTAATATGATGCCAAATTAGCATATTCCATCAGTGCTTAAGCCCTTGGGGTCTATAACCATCCAACACTGGAAATAAAGCGGCGAAACTAGAAACAAGGGGCGAACATACCTTAAAAAGTCGTAACTAAAAAAAATAAATGATTGAAATATTTAGCAAATAAAAAAAATATTTTTGACACATATAAAGACATAATTTCGTGGAAAATCTTGAGGAAAATATTGCAATATCATTGTACAACTGTACAATATGTAGTGAAGTGCGATGAAAAAAATCGAAAAAGCGTAAAATCAACTTTTTGGGCACAGTGCCAACTTATGCTTTAATCGAAATTCAATGTGTAAGCATCACTGAATAGATAATTTTGTTAGCTTTAATATGATACCAAACTTGCCCAAATTGAGTTTAGTTTTGTGACCAAGCGCTAAACGGTAACGCTTTGGTGAAGAAACGTGCAAAATTTAGAGGTCATTGACCTCTGACGTCACGGTCCACACTTCATGAGCTTAAGACCTTGTGTTTTGGATGTCCCAAGGGATGACCTATACAGATATTATAACGAGACACTCGGTAAATTCGGATAAATAAAACATCTCTATCTCTGGGACCAACACCCCGCCCGTCCCCTCCCCGACACCCCGTCCGTCCACCTCCCCGACACCCGCCTCAATAACCGGGACACCCAGTCCCGTCCCATACCCGACACCCAACCCCACCCCGTCGCCCCCGCACACGCACCCCACCCCTCCTGGACACCAACCCTCCTGGACACCCCACCCCTCCTGGACACCCCACCCCACCGAGACAACCCCACCCTCACTACCCCGAGAGACCCCCCCTTTCCCCCTCCCGAAACACCCATCCCCCTCCCCGAACACCCATTCCCACCTCAGTGTCCGTCTTTCCCAGCTCGGCTGTCGCCAATTTGTCTTTTACAGTTCCTCTGTTCATTCCGAACATACACCCCATCCCCCGAGACCACCCACCCCTCCCAAAAGACACTCCCACCCCTCCCTCCACGACACACAACCCCTACCCCGTGAATATCTCATGTACCGTTTCAGCGATACAGCAATTAACATATTTACTTGATCAATTGGATTAATAGCCCACAAACACTTTGACACCAATACGATCACACAAGGCAGAGAGTGGTCTTTCACATAGCGACGGAAGTTTGGATATCCGATGTTTACCGTTTTGCGATACAGCAATAATGCATTATTTAATAGCTCATATGGCATACGTGAGCCGCATATATCACACTTTCAAATGGCAAGGAAGATGCACACATGATAGGATTTCATGCAGTGAAGGAATTTGCGCAGTGGCGGGAGTTAAGAGTCGGCAGTGTCAGCCAGCTGCTGACAGGGCCCCCCTAAAATATTGCTCTCAGGGCACCCCGCAGACACTCTAGTCGCACTAACGTGGGACATTGCGTCGTTTCGCGACACCAAAGGGGCCCCCACCTCAAGCTGCTGACCGGGCCCTTTCCTTAAATCCGACACTGATTTTGCGTATCCGATGCACCGTTTCAAAAATATAGCGAGACGTTGATTTTGAATAATTAGCTCATTTGCATATGTAATTTGCCCGAAACACACCCAAATCTAATCAGGTCAAGAACCCGCTTCCTTCCACCCAAGTTCCATATCATTATACACTTTACAGTACTCCAGATAATTTGTATACAAGCCTTGCGGGGAAATTTTCTTAAATTATGCAATAGGATAATTAATTAGCATATTTTACGCCCAAAATTGGAAAAAGGTTGGAATCATCAACCCGCTTTTTTCCACACAAGTTACCATCAGCGTAGCCCTTACAGAACTCCAATTAAATCGTACACAATATGGCCAAATGTTGACCTTTCCGTGCATATTGACGTTTTTCCTGACAATTTCCCCATACCATAGTTGGGTCATTTTGAGCAATTCCGTGACGTGGAGAGCAGAGCACCATTTCTCGGTGGATTTGTCTTCTATGAGGTTAATGAAACAAATTTAGCGGGGTGCCCCTCGTGAAAGTGTGAGCGGAATCAAGAGGGGGGAGGGAATTCTAATACGGGGTCAAAAATTAAAATGCTTGGACTGCTGTGAAAAGGTTACCAAAAGCGGTTGCGGTTACAAGGATTAAAAAATGCATAGTTTGTACTACTTATACCTGATGGTTATGGAGATATAGCACGAAAATCGTCAAAATGGGGTCAAAGGTCATCACCAAAGGTCAAATCTTAATATTTGCTCCAATTTCTTCAAAAATGGACTCAAAAAAATTGTTCATCAGCAACAAAAAATTTTGCATGGTTTAACAATTTTTTAAAATTCGGAGATCATAGAGGTCAATGGGGTTGACCTTGTTCGTCATTTATCTCGAGAAACAATACAAATGAGAGTGTCCACCACTTTTGTTGTCAATGATCCCTGTGGAAAGGTTTAACAATTTGAGACCATTTTAAAAGAAAATCTTTGCAATTTAAAGATTTAACCTTTGGTGATGACCTTTGACCTTTGCGAATTTTGTCTATACCACCTCGGTAACATCCTTGTTTTGTATGTAGTACAAACTATACCTTTTTTTACTCCTTGTAACAAGAACAAGCCACGTTGGTTTACCTTTTAAACAGCAATCCAAGCATTTTTTAATTTTTGACCCCTGATTATGAATGTTACCCTCCTGGATTCCGCCACCTTTCTCAGGGGCACACCAGCAACTTGCCAGAACTTCGCAACAAAATAACCACTGCCGTTTGCAAGCATCGCGACGGAGCAAAATGATTCGCAAGTCGATCATTGAATGGAAAAGAGAGCGCAGGCCTACATCCGTCTTCAATTCATGGCTTTAGAGGCAGCCAGTGGAGGGTAGAGCAGACAATAAAAGAATGAAATAAAGATCTTGGCCCTTTCTAATATTGACACTAAACTTTTCAAAATAATCAGATATTCCAAATCATTCAAATGTTTCACACAATCTTACAATGTAACCATGCACATTGATATAGCGCCCACCACCACCAGACATAGGAACACACCTACCCAGAGCGGGGCTCTGAATTTTAACTGTTTTTTATTACGTTTATGGATGCAATTTTGCTTCCTCAGAGTCACAGGTCGGCCTTTTTATCATCTTATGGTCAAACCTGACAAATCCTGGCTGTGAACTAACAAGGTCATAGTAGTGAAATATTTCAGCTGGATCTATTGGACATTGTGGTTGTTCATGAATTAACAACTTTGCACTGACTGATAAGTGTATTTGGTAGCAGATTCGACACTTGCACTTTGCACTGCCGTGTCTACAACAGGCTACCTGCGACTGCTAAGACGATATTCACAAATTGTGTCATCGCTATTACCAACTAATATTAGTAGCTGGACTGCTTATATTTAATCTGTTTTTAATCATAAACTGTTAATAATTTTCCGCTGTGGTATTAAGCTCCTTAGCTTTAACACCTGCTTAGCTTAAAATTGGATGGTGAGCGGTGATACCACTTGCTGCTAAACCTGAACTAAAGAAGATGAGCCATGGCCTATGGTTTTAGGAAAGTTGTGTGGTTTCTTTTTTATTGTATCATTCGTTTGCAAGACGTCAACAACTTAAATGAATGTTGTGAGAGTGTTTCATTACAACAACACTTTCATTAATTTGCCCTCACAATCCATCACTTTTGGACATGAAAACTATTTGAAACACTGTATACATCATCTGGTCATGTTAGGGACAGAGTTAAGGAGTTTCTCCGTGTGACACAGGTTACCTGTAAACTCTTTTGTGGTGGTCATGGACTTTTTCTAGCCGGCGATTTGTCCATCCTGTCCAGACCCACCGTGACAACCATCTCGCTTTGTGGCAGCTACTGCACTCTACATCAAATGACTCTACATAATGTCTTTAATGTTTTAACTGTAAAGGTTTACACTTTATTCATTTGAACATGAGAAGTATTAGGGGGGGACTTGATGAATTGAAATTAATTGCCCGAAAACAAATGCTGCTGTGATTGGAATTACTGAATCTTGGATGGACGACAATTAATGATACTGAAGTACAATTCCTAACTACAATTTGCAACGAAATGATCGCAACAGAGAAGGTGGTGGTGTATGTATTTACATAAGGACAGATTTAGCCTACAAGTTTAAAAATCTGATCTATCTCTCATAAGGACATGGAGACTATTTGGGTCGAGATTATCTTACCTAAAAGTAACCAATTTTAACAGGTGTTTGTTATCGACCTCAAACAAATAATCACTTTCCTTCAGCTTTCTTGGAACAAATGTGTCTAGAAAATGATTCTTTTAGTGGTGCTGAAACCATCATTTTAGGTGATTTAATATGCCGATTTTCTGTCTAAAAAACACCCAAAGATAGTATTATTAAGGCTGTGAATCGCTTTTGCCACATGTTTGACTTTAAAAACAACTGATAGACAAACCTAACCAGGGTCCCCCGACTAGTAAGACGCACTTGATTGAATATTTGTTTCAGATCATTCAAAATGTGTGTCAGTCTGGGGTTTTGACGTATGGTGTATGGATTCATTTTCCTGACCCATTTTTGGTACCAGAAAAATCACCAAACATTTTGCAAAAACACAAAACGCATCAAAGTCAGACAATGAAAAAATTATTCCACAGTGAAATTTCAGGAAAGTTGAAACATTTGGAATGGAGCTAGTACTTAGTTGTATAATGTTGAAAAGGCCTGACTCATGTTTTAAAGGTTACTTTCTTCAGCTATTGATTAATTGCTCCAACTAAACGGGATCCCAAGTGAAAACAACAATCTGAACCGTGGTTTATTGCTGAAATCAAAGAATGAACAATGACAGAGACAAAGCCTTACAAACTTTCATGAAAACAAACAAGGAGGTATTTTTTCGGATTTATAAAAGACTCAGACATAGTGTGCAATATAAAATTAAAAGGCTAAGGCATTACTATAAAGACAAAATTGATGACAATGTAAACCACCCCAAAATCTTTGGAATATTTGAATGGTATGGGTGCTGGTAAGAAGGGGGGTGCTACAAAGTCCTGGCAGTGTTGGCCTAGAGATCGATGGAGAGGTTGCTTTGACAGGGCGAAGGTGCAGACACTTTAACACCTTCTTGCTACCGTAGGCGCAAGCCTTGTGAGCAGTCTTCCCACTGCTCAGGTAGATAATCTTTGCTTGTATAAATTATCGACAAGCAATGAATGTTAAACAAAATACCTTTCACCTTTCCAGGGTTCTGAAGAGGTTGTTTTGAAATCATTGGGGAAAATTATACATATAATCATCAACTGGTCTTGACAATTTTTACCAGCTGAAATTCAAATCAAAGATGCCGGCCAATGATATGTAAGGAAGCCTCTTACCCATATTATCAATATTTCAATAATGTCTGGTGATATCCCAGTGTTGAAAAATGCTAGGGTGGTGCCACTATATAAAAAGAAAGCAAACAGAGGCTGCACTTATAGGCCTGTTTCCATCTTAAGTGTTGTCTCTAAATTTTTGAGAGAATTGTCTATGACCATTCGAAACGTCATCTGAGGGATGAGTCCCATCCTTTATGAATTTAAGATCCTGGCTTCCACCCTTTCTTTTTCAACCGAATTCCTGCTTTATTTCAACTGTCGGACTACATAAGGAAGGCATGGGATAAGTAATTTACTGGCATGGTGGTCCTTGACCGACCTACAAAAGGCGTTCGACACGGTGAAGCATAAAATCTTTCTTGGTAAGTTGAAAGCGGTTGGCATGGCTGAAAGTTCAATAAAACTTGGTTTGACTCATACCTAACTGGTAGAAGCCAGGTGGTTGACGTAAATGGGAGCACTCCAAACCAATGGAAGTTACATGCGGAGCCCACGGGTCATACTGGGGCCGCTCTGTTTCTTGTCTACGTCAACGACATGGGCGTGCATAAAGTGTAAATTGCTTTCTTTATGCTGATGATTCGGCTCGGCTCTTATGGTTTCGCATAAGGACGTGGGTGTCATTCAGGAGCGTGCCTCAGTCGGGAATTAGAGGCTGTGACTGAATGGTTGATTAGATAATAATTGTCCTCTGCCATCTTGGAATACGGATCCAATCCCTGTTTGGTACCAACGTAAACTTGCGAATGCCTCAAAGTTGAAATCAAATGGTTGTAATGAACATATATCTCCGAAATCTGAAATTAAAAATACTTAGGCGTTGATTTGCATCAATCTCTGGATGGGAAAATTACTGTAGACAGGTTTTTGAAAAAAGCACACTCGAAGGCTAAAAATTTTTGCATAGAACAGGGCATTTTTTATGTATATAACAAAAGCTCTTGGTTCCTGCCCTTATTTACTGTCATTATGACTATGCCTGCAGTTCGTGGTACCTGCCTCTCAATAACTAAACAAACAAAACAAAGGCTTCAAATACCCATAACAAAATTATTAGGAGTGTTTTAAATCTATCCCCAATGTCCCATATTGGTTTTGAGGAGTTTAGTAAGGTAAACTGGCTGCCTGTCAATTACAGAGTTCAACAAACATTGTCACTCATATGTTTTTCGTCTTTTAAAATTAAAATGGCAAACCCCCAAAGTACCTTCAAGATGGTATCATAAGTCTTCCACTATTCATAGATTTCTACTAGATCAGGCACCCTTGCCTTATTACAGCCACTTATGGGTACCCATGGTCAGAAAACTTTATGTACAATGGCATAAGTTATGGAACTCACTCCCATCCTCAGTGCAATCTCAACAATGCAAAACAATCTTTAAAAGGGAATTAAAAAACACTTTTTTCATGTAGTACTACAGATGAAAATGCCCTTTTTTACTTGAATTAACTAGGCTTGTCCTGATTTTCAGGGCTTATTGTTTTTGGTCTTAATATATCTATTCCATGACTGTCTTTTTGTATTTGACTTCTTCTTTGCTGAATGTGTATATAGTTAAGAATGTATATGTGCATCCTTTCCTATTACCATTATGTATGTTAGGCTCTCCAATGGACCACAGTGGTAAATAAGTGGTACATTTATGTATTCTTTTGCTGTGTTTTTATCCTGGATTTATTCCTCATAAAATGAATGAAATGAAAGTTGCAACATGCAGTATTGCCGTCTACATCAAAACCGCAAGTTTGTTAACCACGGTACTTGATGGGGTTTATTTGCAAGTGCATCTCTCTCATATCAATAGAGAACACAATCGACATAACTCGGAAACCAAGCAACCTTTTAACTTTAGGATTAGGGATAGGTTTGGACTGACGGCGTAACCTGTTTTAAGGTACGCTCTTCTTACAATATCTCTTATTGGCCAGATACATCATATAACTCATGTACAACCCATCAAATTGGCTGGTAGACCTCGCGGGATTAGGTTTTATTTTTTTTTAAATTATCATTTTCATGACCATATTCGGACAGCATGAAAATGATTCAAATGAGTACAAACAAGGCATAGTCGTTTTTCTTGAGATGGCTCTTCAATGACAAACGAAACCATTCAAAACCACCGCATTAATGCGAGTATAGGACATAGATCTAGGTTGGGACTGTCTAATTTATAGCGTTGTTGCATATACCAAATAATTCAGGTAATAAAATACCTTTTGCTAAGGTCATTTTTTTAATTTCCCAAAATGAACATCAATCGCGTATACTTATTCGGCACCGTATGAAATTAACGCGAGCCTTTAATTGTACGTGGAATATGAATTTTTTTTGGCAATTGATCAAAACAAACTAATTCCACGCTTCGTACAAATACAACACTCGCGTAGACATTGTAAATGTTTCTAATTTACGGATCAGTTCACATGTACCTACCCCTTAGGTGGCTTCAAAACTCGATACCGATTGACCGATGACTCGTGGCTGTTAAACCTTATTTTCCTGGTGCTTGCTTCATAGTTTTTAATAAAGAACCAGGGTCAACCGGGCGCGCAACCGGATGTTGAGTTTTAAAGCGCATGACCTATAAAGTTTTACGCTCTGATATTTATACCGCTTCAAGTAGTCTTACGGAATAAACGGCTCATGCATAGTAAGTGTGTGCACAAGCTTTATTCCGTAGGGACTAACTGAGGGTTAAAAATATCACAGCGGTAAAACTAGTAGAGACCACCACCCCTTACAAGATACAATTTATTAAACAAAACGTTTTAAAAGGGTTAAATCAGGATTCCAAATCAAATTGTATTCACGAGTTGGCTCTGTTGATAATGTATTTGCAATGGCGGTATTTAGCAATAATTATTCATAAAAACATAACTGATTTACTTTACAAACGCCCCACATGTCAATCACCACCAAGAGTATACTTTATAAAGCTAAAAAGAAGTCCGTCTGAATTAAAAACATTTAATTGACTTAATGAGATATTGTTGACGCTAATAAAATACTATAATTTAGGAAATAATTAGGACATTTCAACATCTCGTGGACTTTTTTTATTGTGGCGATCAAACGTGTTGACGTAAAGGATTAATCTTATACGTATACTTTTGCTAGAGTCAGCCATTCAACCAAATTTATTTCTACGGGAATACCTATAATATTGGATTTATTATATAAGACAATGCATTGCCCAATTAGATTTTAAGAATGGTATCTATCAAGTGTTTAGTATTAACACCGATAACTAAAAAACAGTCCTTTTATCATCGATTGTACTCAATTATTTTTTTACTTGTTTATTTTTAGGGTAAATTACGTTTTATCGCAGGATTCTTAGAAATATTGTCGACAAATCTCCTTCAGCAAGCCTAGTGTTACAACACGTGCACATATTCCATGGCAGATGTTATCTTGATATCAGAGAATCAAGATCCAATGGGTAACGATTCTACTGCATGCCTGCCGTCTACATACGATCTATGACCTTTTTACATAACCTAAAACGACCCTAAATCTGTCTTAAAGGTACCACATAATGCATAGATCCATGCATACATTTTGTGATTACCATGAATATGATTCCTTTTAGAGCGTTTGCGTGAATTTCATAGAGCAGTGCGATAAGCGATTCAGGTTTGTTATTAAGTGCTATGCTTGAATCGAATGAATTCAAACTTCTATAATGGATTTTGATAATATCGATATAAACGGTTGCGACAGTCTTCGCAAAATAAACATGGAATATGTTCAAATTTGTCCAAAAGGCCAGTCTTGACTTTATATGCTTCTTAATTAATTAACTTGAGGCATGATCTGCATTCTTCAAAATCACTGAATGATTTTCTGTATTTAAAGCGTTAACCTTTTTTCAACACGCGAAACACGTAGAAGATAAACCATCTCGTTGACACTGCACTACACGCCATAACGACAGGCGGCCGATATAGAGGCGGGATAAACTCCTTTTATTTCTGAAATTGCCAGATGATGCGATGGTAAATAAAAGCCCTATACAATGAAGCTGCTCAAGCGTATATTTAATTCATACATACCGATGGAATATTACATTATGAATTCTTGGAATAAAATTCCGCACATTTTTGTTGTATTTTTTAAACTATATCAACTCCGTGTACTGCAAATCGATTTTCCTATGTGTAGATATGGACATTGGATTACTGCATACTACAGTTGAAGTATGACACCAATTTTAGCTCTTGTTTAATAAACTTATATTGAAAGAGGACTAGGTAAAATTGACGAGCGGATAATGCATCAGATACCCTTTAGCTAAACTCTCTCGCACTTTCTCTCGCTATATCTCAGCAAAATTGCGCTGCATGTACCATGCCCACCTTTTAAAGGTCTTTATTGCTTACTATAGGAAACAATAAACAAAAGAAATTGTCAAAGTTAGCCAGTGGTGAAATTGTTCCCAGTCATTTAAAATAAAGGATTCCAATAAAAAGCTATCATGAGATGAGGCAAAATGTCCCTCTCTTAACAAGTGAGCATGGTTATCATGGTTATTGGTTATATACATTGATTGAGTTTTTCGATAAAATGCATACCTGACTTGTAAGTGAAACGTTCAGTATGAAGGGAAATTGTATCGTTAGCACTTTAAATGCTATAAGGTGTATAGCAGAAAATAACGTTTGCATTTACTATTCCTTTTTCTTAATTCTTTTAAACTGAAATAAGTCAAAATAGACTAATCTAATCTTCGGCAACAGGTTCTTAAAATTACTCATGGTTTTCTTCAGGGAGGTATCTAGCACAATTACTGACCTTTTAAATGATGACACTTTCACATACAGATATAATCCAGTCGCACACAGCACGTTAAGAGTATATATCAGATCTAGATAAAAGCCTTAAAGCAAAAGAGACTCTTATTGTCTCAACAAAATACATTGTTAAGGTCATTCTTAAATGTTTTGGCGTGATCCTATCCTTTCAAAGTGTAATACAACCGATGTTTTCCTCGGTGATCTCCGGATACAGTCGTTAATTCTCGTTCGTGCTATTCAAGTATTATAGAAAGAGATGCACAGTCTGTGCCTTTATTGATGAAAAAAGTTTATAGAGCTAATCGGTTTAAATCTATTTTGACAACGAACGAATGAACCTACTACACTGTAATCCAATGGTATAGTGAACCCGTTCGTTTCGTTTTGCAAATAAAGTAACCACCTATCAAGGAAGCTAAAACATTCCTTTAGCTTGACAACAACCATTAGGAGTGTATAATGTCTCCTCTTTTCTCCTTGTTCTTCCTTTTTAACATTTCTTTTTCTACAACTGCAAAACCAAGTCGGTGTCAAGCATGGCGGTTTTTGGTTCTGGTGTTGACATTATAATTTCACATCACTGTTGCTGTGCACAATTTTACTTATGTATTTTTGTGATCTGCTTATGAATTTTAGAGGTAATCAGTTACAATAGAAGCAATCAATAACAAAATGAAAAATTTTCTACTAAAATGTCAGACGTTCAAACAATATAAATGTTAACATCAAAGTTTAGTGTTAATTAACACCAAAGCGTGCCGTCCCGTATTGATTCCAGAAGGGTGTTAAATTAACACCGTATGTCAATTTGGCACCGGCATGAAAAAAATCAACAGCCAGACATGTGGTGTTAACTTAACAACCAAGCAATGTCATATCATACATGATAGACAAACCAAAATTTGTGTTAATACAACACTAACATGGTAGTATTTAACACTGAAATATTGTAATCTAACACCATTGGTGCAGTCCCGCTATTTTTTTCTTGGGATTCCAAAGGGTGTTAAAATCAACACCCATGTTGTTAAAGCTAACATTCCAGTTTTTGCAGTGTAATATAATTGATGAATATGTATTAAAAGACTAAAGCGCAGTTCAAAAGGTTTTCATCTCTGCTTTCATTGTTTAGTTTTTGTATCTACTATAGCAACTTACCAAGCCATTTGTTTGTCGAATTTACTTAAAATAAATATTTAAATACTGGAGTGAAATTGACGCGAAAAATTCACAAATCTATTATTTTTACCAAATAGTTTGGGGGCAACTAGCCAAATTTGGCTCGTGAAGGTTCTCTAATAGCACTTATGACAGAAGGCGTCATTTTCTTACCCAACTCTCTTAAGTGGTCCAGCAAATTGAATGCCCTTTGAGCGTCGTTAACCGATTCTAACTTCCAGCTAGCAAAAGAGATATTTTTGGCAATCGTGGCTTTTAAAAAACACGCAATAAGTACTGTTCTTCGTTCAGGGGATAAACGGTACTATCAAAACATTGGTTATAGAAGAGTGGTTTCGTGAAGTATTCGCTCTGGTTTATGTGGCTGTACAAACACTTGAATCGTCAGAAAATGGAATGTGAGGTAAATTATTCCAAGTATAATTTCAAGGTCGGATATATACAAATACGCTGAAGATGCTATAATGTGACATGTATGCCAACGTAATATACAAGGTTTACTTCTATAGCTATTTTACATGTATTAAAAACACGCAATTCTCGCCTAGATAGCCCTGATTTGAAAAAAAAAATCATATTAAAAAGTATAGAAGGCGCGATTTTAAAATACTTCATAATTATATTAAGTCCTATCTGAGAATGCAGCTTAATTTTTTTTTTTTTTGATATCCAAATGCAAAAATAATCATAAAAGTGTGCGGTATTTTTTTTTTTTTTTTGTGAAGGAAAATCAAACTTATCAAGACCATGTAACGGTTTGTTTTCAGGTGCATTTTCTAACTACTACACCAATTTAAAACTTTTAATAGTGATTTTTTCATCAATTCAAATAATAGTTGCAAATATAACACATTATTAATTATATTTACATATCCAATGAATCGTAAACTCCACCGCAGTCTAGAAAATTATAATCGTCATCTCAAAGTCCATGTTAAACCACCCATTTTTTGGCTTATATTTCATAAATTTTCAAATTGTATTTCCAGTTGTTGTTTTTTTCTATAAATTAAGATTCCACAGGATTTGAAAATTGTATCTCCTTTTATATAATTTTAAGTTCCAAAAGCCAAATAATTCTATACTTTTTTAAACGTAAATACGGTGTCTTTGTTATTTACAACTTCCTGTGTTCATATATGACATGCCTTCCTCACTATTACTCGATTAATCATACATATGACTTTTAAACTCTTTTACAGTTAGTTTTCTGTATCCCAATGTGATCCATCTTATTATTTTAAGGTTAATTTTCATGCACTACATAATGCTCTTATGTTTGGCCTATATGATGGATGGCCTAGTCAAATTTAATACACTTTATTACATACTCAATCAATTAAAATTACGTCTGGTCGCCATACGGTACGCAAACGCAAATTTGGGCTATTCCAAGCAATTCCATACATACCCTACGGAAGGCAATACTGAAATTGATTATAAATTATGCGTCCCATATGGGTTATTAATGCATTTTAAATAGCCCTGGTATGGTCATGCCATGATCAATGCATGGCTGTCATAACCATACATTGATCATGACTTGATCATGTCTATTTCAAATGTGTTGATAACCCCGTATGCGGGTATGTATATACTCAATTCAAGCTGTGCCCATTGGTGTGAGGGATTCACTTTGAATAGCCTAATTTAAATATTTTATACACTGACCTACTTGTAACCGTGTCCCCGGGGGGATCACTTGTATTCAAAGGTGGATATGATGCGTGAACACGGACTTTCAAAATGTACCCTAAACACGTATTTTCACCCACTAAAAATCAACCTAAAACATACCCTAAACAAGTATTTTTATTTGTTTGTGATACCCTCAACAAGTACGCAGTGCATTGAATCGTAAATATACTCTTTATTTTCTTGCTTTGCTTTACATCCCAAGTTCTGATTACGATATTTTGGATGATTTTGACCCCTGCTTAATGAGATATAACATAACAATTTCAGGGTTAAGAAAAAATATACCCTTTTTTTCATATTTTGCTATTTTTGATACCCTAAACGATGTACGCGCGTACATCGCCTGTTGGAAAAAAGACACCCTTTTTACTCGTTTTCTTGTTCACGCATCATATCCACCTTTGAATACAAGTGGCCCCCCGGGACCGTGTCCCGTTAGTTTTTAATGTTTTCAAGACCAGTACTTAATCATTATGTCATACACTAGAATTCACCTCATCATTTTCTCGTTAGGTATATTTTAATGGGTTGTATAACTTTAAAGAACCACGAAAAACAATTGCATAATAACACGCCTATTTGTATCTATCGCAGAGAGTAAGAATTTGGCAAACTAATATGGGGCAATTAAAGGCCAACTCAGAGATTTTGAAATTTATTTTTTGGTGTGTGTATTAATTAAATATAGTCAACTAGAACTAAAGATAGTCGCCTAAAATGCTTTGAGATGAAACAGAATTTTCGTTTTGATGTAGTATAAACATTTAGGCTATATGTATTATAACACTACCAGAATACTTTGTAAACAAAATTATATCGCCTGCTGATCTCTCCGTAGTTGTAATGCAATGGTCCGATGTAAGAGATCTAATAGTCCCCCATGTTAGAGTGGTCTAGCTTGCACGTAACGTATACAGAATAAACCGGGACTTTGTAGACGAGGCTATTGGGTGTAGTGCCGAAACAAAATTAATGATGCATGCATTACAAAGTGGAAAACAAAATAGACAGATGGGTCTTAACACTTGTCATCAGAGCACCATGTATTTTCATGATACCTGGTTCAAAATCCCTTATTTTCACTTTTTGAGAAGAAAACAATTCAAAATCTAAGAAAAACTTTAACTTTGAGACTAACTTTATTCCGAAATAGCATTCCAGAAACACAATTTGTTTACAGAATATCAAATATCCGAATAAATATGCTGCAAATAGCTGTTGGACAGTTCCATTTCAAAAAAGGGTCCAAACGAGTTGTACAATGGTTGTTTTGACACCAATGGAGAGATTAATGATTATTTCTCGATAATATGATTAAGCGCATCCGCCATCCCACCAGTCAACAGTGACAATAATGGGTAAACCTCTGAGTAAACCTTATTCATGTACTCAATGATATAATCAATAATATTTCAATGACGTCACAAGCAAATACTGACATATTTCTGGTTAATTTTTTTTCAGGTGCGTGTTATGTTTGGTTATTTTGCCCCAATGTTAACGGTTTTTCTCAACTTTTGTCTTCGATGTTAGACAGGGTTATCTGGCAAGATCAAAATGTATTTTTTTTCTTTGTTGTTGTTGTTGTTGTTGTTTTTTTTTTTTTTGTTTGTTTTTGTTTTTTGCTTTTGCTCATTCAAATATAACCAATCATCGCGATCCGCACGGTGTGGATAACAAATTAGGTTCGGATTAGGGTTAGATTTATAAATTTCGCGACGCTCACATTGAAGGCACTGAAGGAAAACCTGTATTTTTAGGACCATTTTCAATGACTTCAAAGACGCCAAAATACAAAATAATAACAATAACAATAATAAAATAATAATAATAAAATAACCAATAGGTAATTCGAAGAATCTATGCTGCACTTTGCCAAACCCATCTGAGAAAAATGATTTAAACTATCAACATAAATATAGATTTCATATAAATCTGGCATTGAGTCTAAATGTTGATTGTTGAGTTATAACAGAGAAGAGATAAAGAAATATCCTCTCCTTAGAATGGATGCACTTTGCTCATTTTGTTAAACGATCAATTATATTTTCCTCTTTATTAATTCCTCTTTTCAATTTATAAACCCCTAACAAATCATAAAATACAATGCAATTTTCATTAATCCAATATGTGCTAACAGGTGCCACGTACCAAAGCCCTTGAAAGTGTTTCCCTTCTTCAAGCAAGTTCAGAATAAAAATAACATGCAGCCAGAAAAAAATGCACTGGTCACACGATTATATTTATTTATTCAGATAATAAACTAAACGAGCAAATATAATATAGAGCGATATTTCATAACCAACACGCATGTAATCTGTTTTCCTATCAACTATACGCGATCTTTCTGATTAGCAAATCAACGTAATGCACCTCTGATGAAAATAAAGTAAAAGTCAAGGTTCCCTACTGCCCATTTAATTTTGACAAGCTCAATTTCGAAGATTTGATCTGCAATTCTACAGTTCGTCCAAAAAAGTGGGCCACAAGGGGCTATATAATCTGAAATAAATTGAAAACATCTATTTTGTTTTACTCCAGTAAGCCAGGTGTCTTGACTATAATTGAATGCTGCTAGCAGAGAATAGTGCAAAACATTTTATTTGCCCACTATGTGCACATCAATCTAAAACAAGAGAGTAAAAAATAAGGGGAAAAGGTCAGAGGAGGGTTTGAAAGTTATCCCTCTTATTGGCCATAGCCCACGTCTAGTTCGTTATATTTAAATAAAAATTTAAAAAGAATTTAAAAAGTATAAAAGGAAGTGTCTAGGATTGTTGGTAGGAAGAAATAAAGAAATCGAGTTCAATGACTTCACATTCTCGAACAATTTCACATAATGAAATGATAAGATAATGAGTAGAGTTTCATAAATATCAGACAAGAGGGAAATTCGTCCAATTTACCCTATTTTCTCTATCCGTGAGAGGGTTCTTCATCGGTACATGTGGCTCCTATCACTTTACGCTCCACCTGAGCCGATTGGAAGGTTTTCAGCCTGAAACGCACATGCCACAAGTTGTGTTGTGTTGTAAAAACAGCTGTGCAGTTCTTGCATTAAGTGCATACTTAGGCAGTATTAAGGTCTGTTAATATTTCCACTGCACTGAATTGCAGTAACCGTCACTTCCGCTGCACTCCTAATCGATTTACTGCAGGTCAACTCAGGTCACTGCAGGTCACGGGTTGCAGTAGGCCTACGTTTTAGTAAACTTGCGAAGGAATGCAGTGAAATTGGCGTACTACACCCCCACTCCATCTTGATGAATCAACAGCATAATTTTAACTTCGTTGCAGTACTGCATTGCGTTGCAGTATAATGCAAGTGATTGCAGTAACGATTTTGGTAGGCTGCATTGCAGTACTACACTGCAATGCAGTGAAGTATGAACGAACCTGAAGAGCCAATAGAGCCTCGGTTCCCTTGGCGCAGTTCAATAACTCCCATTCACCATTGTATTGAGGATCATTTATGATACCCTGAACACATAAGGCCAGTTCATGTTAATTCATATACATGTAATGCTCACTGAACTTCGTCCTTGGGGATAGGTATATTGTAGCGTGAGTATTTTTTTAATGTGTGTCAGAAGCATGAACTTCTCCATTCTTGATTCTGATCTTGTATTATATTCCAATAAGAACCAATCTTTTTTTAAACGCACTTTAGAGCAGTAATTCGCCGCCAGGTCTTAGCCCATGCATTCACTCCCTTCTATTGCAATTCATGATTACTGTATGCTTTTAACATTATTGCCAATACAATGTTTAGCATCGTTTTATTACCTCACATAATGTGGTGGTTTGCTGTAGATATCATGTGCGCGTGTGTATGTAGTTGTATAGCAGAATAACATGGCCATATCATTCATGAACACACTTCAGAACGACATACTCCTGGCATGATTTTATTGACGAATACCTTGATTTTTATATGCCAAGAACTAAATTTCATTAAACCAAGTTGGAAAATACTATGTGCGACGCGTTTGGGACACGATATATATAAAATGGTAGCAGATTACCAAGCTCTGATAACATGATAAGTCGATGTGGTATGAGGTTTACTAGACGAGGGGAAGGAAGACTAGCCATTTGTATGCTGTACGGAGTCTTTCTCCAGTCGTTTTTCATTATTTTAACACATTCAACTCTTACAATTGATTAGTGACTATATTAATTATAGAAAGCTCAAATACGTACAAAATGTAATTAACGTGTCCGTACCTCTTAACAGCAATTTAATTGACTCTTAATAAAGCTCTTAATGACTGACGTTTACTGCGCTATCACATCTCATTCACACAGCTGATAAAATGTTATCCTTCGGTTTTTGTCTTGTGAAGAAGGCAATTACAAGTGTGCTAGGCAATGAAGTACTTGCTATAGCGATCGGTAAAGGTTAGACCTCAACATCGAGATTTTAATTTGCCCAACGCGATCTACGGAAGACAGACTAACAACATTTATTGACTGTGTATTCCAAACGGACGCGAAGACTATGGACACTTTCAATGTACTCGGTACAACGTGGGCTGCTGCTTCGTGGCTATGGTACCGCACAGCAGATAAATAAAGTTCCGTTCATACTTCCACTGCACTGCCGTACTGCAATGCAGCCTACCAAAATCGTTACTGCAATCACTTGCATTATGCTGCAACGCAATGCAGTACTGCAACTTAAGGTCCATTCATACTTCCACTGGACTGCATTGCTATGCAGTTAATACTACAATGTCCCGTCACTTCCGCTGCACTCCTAATCGATTTACTGCAGGTCAACCCAGGTTACTGCAGGTCACGGGTTGCAGTACGTTGCAGTAAACTTGCGAAAGATTGCAGTAAAATTGGCGCACTGCACCCCACAGCATCTTGATGCATCACCACTTAAAACTAATTTGAACTTCGTTTGCAAGTACTGCATTGCGTTGCAGCATGATGCAAGTGATTGCAGTAACGATTTTGGTAGGCTGCATTGCAGTACTGCACTGCAATGCAGTGAAGTATGAACGGACCTGAAGTTCAAGATATGAAATGCGGAATGCTTTTCTTTACAGTAAAGGTAGGTCAGAGACTTGACTGAAAGCCTCGCCCACCACCTATCTCACCTCATAAAAATTGAGATTTTGGTATCAGAAAAAGGCGCATATTGTTCTCAGAACACCAGTACAATTTAAGGTATGAGAAACCTTTTCTTTAAATGGTATATGAACAAAAAAGAAATGATTCATCTCCAAGCGTGTTTGACCACACAGAATATTCTACGAGTGTTTCCGATACACACTTTTGTTTCAATAAATTATCCAAACCACTGAGACAATTAGCTCAAAATGTTGTATTGCGTGTTTATGGTAATACGCCCTTGCGATACGGAAACCACGATGTGAACAAAAACAATTTGGAACACCTACCTTTAAGTACATGTTTTCATTCTTCGTTTTACAAAAAAAATCAGTAAAATCTATATCAATTGTAATAGACGACACAAAATCTTTGATTTTTTTGTCCGTGTTAACAGGAGTTTAAGATGGCAATGGACATGAACAGCAAGGTCGAAAGCCACTTTTTAATCTTGCTTCATTGAGCATCTTAGAAGCCAATACATATATGTCCATTGTACAGGCAAGTAGGAAACAGCAACGCGGAAGTTGATGTATTGTGTTTTGCGTATATTTTTGTTTTTTTGTTTCAAAGCAAGAGCTGTCGAACTTGGTTTAAAATATTTTGTCATGCTCTTGGTACCATTTTTTAAAGAAATGCGGATTGGGTGCGGTATGATTGTAGCAGCAAGTAGCAAAGGCTATATCTGACTGTCTCAGTATTCCCGTATAAAAGACATTAATTTTGGTCAGAAATGTCTTGCATAAATGTTCTTTTCTTACAACCAAAATAAAAATACCTTGCTTCCACCATAGATCCTACGTATAGAGCATTCTTATGATGGCCGTAAAGTGAAATATCTGGACTAATTGCTAGGTCACATGTCAAGTCGATAATGAAAACGAGGCTCGGTGTTATACTGTACAACTGGAATTGTGTGTCACATTCTTTTCTGAGACTGAGTAAAATCGCTAATATGGATCCACCCAGAATGTAGAATGTGACCATATAGACATGGTATATTGTTATGTCAGATGGGGATATGATGGAACTGTATAAGTCACAAGCTTGTCGAATTTGGCCATTCTATCACAAGAAAACCACTGCAAACTGGTTAACCAAATATCAATCGTCTTGATTTTACTGGTGAAAAAACAAGCTCATGTAATATATATTTATAAACAACTCACTTGCTTAGAGGTTATTATCGTTCTTGAAACTTGTTTCGAAAACAATATAACACCGAGTCTCGTTTTCAGTGTCGACTTGACCTCTGACCTAGCAATTATTCCAAAAATAGAAGTTTAAAGCGCAATCATTTCATTTTACGGTCGACCAATCATAGAAATGGTTTAGAGAAGAGTTATTATCAGCATGGACTTATGAAAATGTTGATTTGTCCTGATCCGTTTTACCATGATCTTTGGACATTTTGACCGGAAAAAATGTAGTAAGCTAATGTTTGTACCAGATCAGTAAACAGTCTTTGGGAAATAAAAGGTTTGTTATGAATGTTTAAAAGTAAAAAAGGTCCACGTGGTTTGTGGGGAAACGGTAATTCTTGCTAGGTAAAGGACATTCTACAGTGTCATATAGGTGAGTCAGTGAATAGTTCTGTTGTGGTGGGACCAGACGAAATATTCTGAAGCGGTGACCTTGAAAAAAATAGTACTTTATAGTATTTTAAATACTATAGGATAGGGCAAATAGTACCTTATTTTTCCTTGCCCTAATGAATGACATGGTATATATTTTAACACAATCAAAACATTTTAAATGTATCAATTAACTCCCCCTTTAAAATCTCATAAAATGTTTCCCCTTAAAGGATTTTAGTGGAATCTATGTTACTCTATGACACATTTGCTTATCTGGTAACAAAAATAGTTTAATATCCTTTTTGTTTCTGGGGAAAATGACGTTTTACGTTCCACGACCACACTCTTTAACAAGCCTATATGTGTTGAATTGTCTGTTAAAATATCTATTGATCGTAAATATCACAAAACAACGATTACAACATGATCAAATAAAAAAACGGATTTCTCACTATATTTATCTGACTATTACCTTTTCTGACGGCCAGATATGTTGCGGATAGCTAAATAAGGAATAGATAAGTGTATGCGCAGCCGCAAAGCGCACCCTTTGACATGTTTGATGTGTCGAGTTACATAAAATCAACGCCGATATCTTACTGGTGATTTACAAGACCTATAGTTATGAATTAATTAACCAACTTTGATAGAAGTGGAAGAATAAACGATATAATTGTATGAAATAGAATTCACGAAAGGGTATATCGCCTACTTGGGACACGGGATGATATGGGATTAAAATAAAGACGATTTCACGCCAATGAATCGAGCGGTTACTACCTCTATATTATTAGGAATCTAAAGACATTAAGACCGGGTTTCATGCGCTTCAATAGACTAATTAATTGTAAGTAAGGGTCGCGCGAGGTTGTGCAAATTGTTTGCAGATGCACATATTGATGAAATAATTTGCAGACAATTTCGCCGCCATTGACGAATGTGTAACGGACTCGTCGGATTGACTAAAGATTCGGTCTTTGGCCGTTGTAGCGTTTAAAGGCTAATCATGTCTCATTTAGCCCATATGACCTTTTGTCCCACGGTTAGATTTTCTCCTAATTTAAACATCATTACGACGATGGAAAACTTATGACTATAACGTTCATTTCTCCGTGTTTTACATTGCCGACCGTTTACACTCTAAACGACAAAGTTCTACATATACTTAGAACCTTCTCTGTCCTCTATTTAGAACCTTTCGGAAAGGAACAACAAGGATTCTATGAGCTCTAAAGACACTTTTTGGGATTCTGTTTTGAACTACTTTTGGTTTACAGAATATGTTGGTGAACAGCGTGCCTTATACTGAATTAGGTATTAGGTTCTGAAGGCCCTGATTTTAATTCCAGTACTTGCTGGGATTTGCTCGGGAACTTAAAGCGGCACTAGCACATTTTCACAAAATATGACATTTCTTCAATTTGATCGCAAATGATAGTCTATGCCATTAGAAGAATAGAGATATATTTAACATATAAAAATAACATACCCAAACAGATAGGGACATTAATAAGAGGCTAAAGACATCCAGGTAATTTGTAGGCCAACTTTAGGTTTGCCGTAACTTTAATCAACAAATATGCCTATTACATGAGCATCATTGACTCGTACTCATTGATATTAAAATTACAAAGGTCACAGACCAGTCAAACGGAGTTCCTGCCATGGGCTCCGGCGTGTGTTTCCTTGTGTTAAACGCCACTTCCGTCGTCTGCTGAATAAATTATAAAAAAATTAAAAATCATTCTGTTTACCCATAAGGGCGCTGATTTTGTCTTAATCATTTCAGGTGAGGGCTAATGTATATAAAAGATTTACAACCGTGCAAAAATATCAATTTTGAAAAATTGTAAGGGCGCACTATTTTTCAAATATGCCAGTGCCTCTTTAAAGCAGCACTAACCGATCCTTAGCCTCGACCCATCACTCACTCCATCAAACGTGAGATTTTGGTATCGTTAGAAAGCTTGTAATTTTCTCATCTCATCTGCGAAATGTTTTCGCTTAATTCTTTTCTAATATGATGCCACAAGCTAAAATGTGGGTTGCTTACGGTTACCAGAAACTATTTGTGCAGTACTCTACGGGCTATTGTAATTACTGTATTTTTATTGTAATTTTTATTGTAATTTTATTACATTTATATTTACCATAGTCTTTAAAAAGGCTAAACTATGTTCTGTATAACATGGCCCTACTGATGGCACGCCACTTGCATTCTACTAGTTTATCAAAGTGAATTATAGAACGGTCCAAGTTGTAAAATAAATTAAGTATAGGTACTACATGTGTTTATCACGCGGTATCATTAAGACCTAAATTTTGCAATGTTAACTCAGTGTATTTTATTGAATGTCATGCTCCATCTAATACTAAACACACTATTACGCATGTAATAATAATGTCAGACAGAGAAAGTATACAAATTAGGATTTTATAGCCATTATTAAATTCACAGTTTTTGCTAATAAATTTTGCAAATCATAGCTGCCGAACACGTTTGTAAGTATAATTCATGATGGCGTACCGAAAGTCCGTTGTGATATTATTTTTAATTTGATTACCGTGTAGGTAGAATTGATCTGCAGTCTTAGCCAGTCTGATGTACATGGTCGGTTATTCAAACAAAATCGACTTAATAAGTGGTATTGCTTGGTTTATAGATTCCAGATGCAATAATCAAAAAATAACCAAATATTAGAGTACCAAAATATTAATTTTAAGTAAGACACACACGCACACACACACACATGCACACACATACACACACACTACCCACACATACTTAAGATGTATTATATGATGGACTTGAATAATTGAATTTTAATTTTAAAAACAACATTCTGCTCTTTAAAAGTATTTCAAAACAAAATTTAAAGGTGCAACGAGTGATTTCAAATAACAGGTGTCCAAAAAAATATGAAAATCCTTAATTTTGGCACTGGTGTAAAGGTTTCTATTAAAAATATCCCCATCTGAAAGGATTAAACTGAGAACTGTTTCTTTGGTACAAAAAATTGTGAAATTTCTAATTTCCTATAGGAGCAAATAGGAAATTCAGCCTATGTTTTCTATTGAAATAAGCATATACAAATCACCTTTTGTTTTTATTTTAAGTTATTTCTGTAACCAATAAAAGGTAGGGAATCTATTGCGAGTCTAATCTATATGAAATCAATACATATCACAGAAATATGGATGAATTGAAATCTCTCGTTATACCTTTAAGTATGTACATCCACTATCGTGTGAAAGTTTAAGAAAATCAGAAGATTAATTCCTACGTGTCTTGACTCATCTGTCTTGTATTTAGACATGTCTACAATAACAAATAACATAAAATGGCGCCTTCCCAAGAGTCGAGATCTTGAGACATGTGACGAGATAAGGCATGTCGTGAGCT
Organism: Ophioderma brevispina; assembly: GCA_023653785.1. Lineage (NCBI taxonomy): Eukaryota > Metazoa > Echinodermata > Ophiuroidea > Amphilepidida > Ophiodermatidae > Ophioderma > Ophioderma brevispina. The sequence goes on from JAMKCH010023971.1 coordinate 51,213, forward strand.
ATGTCTAGGTCCTATCAGTATAAGCCATATGATTTACCAGTAGACACAAAATTAAGCTCACTGGACATGTCATAATCAACTATTGGTCGGTGAGGACACGTCTTATTTAGATAAGCCTACTTAGGCACGTTACTCGCTAAAACTTAAAAGAAGTTTGACTTACTAGAAGACTGAGATGTCTCAAAATGAGGAATATGTGTTGATTGATATGTCTCTAAATCTAAGTCTAGTCATAAGACACAGTTTTAGAGTGCGCATTCTCATCTCATTCCTATGATTTCGTCTGCTCAAAGTTGTTTCTTAAAAGCAAGTTTGATCAAAACATGGGACTTTGAACCAGCACTATGGCGTTACATGTTTAAGAAATTATGCATGGCTAGTTGAACCGACAGTTAAAAGTGTTTCATAATAATCATAATGCATTTTTAATAATATCGACTGTGTGTATAGCAACGATGAATAATAAAAAAATAACCAAATATTGAAGTAACACAATATCGATTTTAAATAACACACACGCGCGCACACACACACACACACACACACAAATACACCACACACACACACATACACATACTTATATAATGTATTATCAATGGACTTGAATAATTGAATTTTGAATTTTAAAAACAATATTCTGCTGTTTGAAAACAAAAATTAAGTATGTACATCCACACTGTTAAAAATGTTCATTAAAATAACAGCGATTTGACTGGCAGCTGGGACTCACAACAGTTAAAACCACGTTTCTTTACAGTCATTTGCACGTTTCGAGTCCCTTTTTACAGTTATTTGCACGTTTTGAGTCCCGGCTAACAGTCAAAACGCCGTTATTTTAAGATCATTTTTAACAGTGCACTATCGTGTGAAGGTATAAGAAAATCAGAAGATTAATTCCTACGTGTCTTGACTCATCCGTCTTGTATTTAGACATGTCTACAATAACAAATAGCATAAAATGGCGCCTTCCCTAGAGTCGTGATCTTGAGACATGTCGCGAGATAAGACATGTCGTGAGCTATGTCTAGGTCCTATCAGTATAAGCCGTATGATTTACCAGAAGACGCAAAATTAAGCTCACTGGACATGTCATAATCAAGTATTGGTCGGTGAGGACACGTCCTATATTAGATAAGCCTACTTAGACACGTTACTCGCTAAAAGAAGTTTGACTTACAAGAAGACTGAGATGTCTCAAAATGAGGAAACATGTGTTGATTGATATGCATCTATCTAAGACATATAAGGCATAGTTTTAAAGTGTGCATTCTCATCTTATTCCTATGATTCCGTCTGCTTGAAGTTGTTTCTTAAAAGCAACTTTGATCAAAACATGGGACTTTGAACCAGTACTATAGCGTTACATGTTTAAGAAATTATGCATGGCTAGTTGAACCGACAGCTAAAAGTGTATATTTCATAATAATCATATATGCATTTTTAATAATATCGACTGTGTGTATAGCAACGATGAATAATAAAAAAATAACCAGATATTGAAGTAACACAGCATCAATTTTAAATAACACACACACGCGCACACACACACACACACACACACACACACACACACACACACACACACACACACACATACACATACTTATATAATGTATTATCAATGGACTTGAATAATTGAATTTTGAATTTTAAAAGCAATATTCTGCTCTTTGAAAGCATTTCAAAACAAACTGCAAGTATGTACATCCACTATCGTGTGAAAATTTAAGAAAATCAGAAGATTAATTCCTACGTGTCTTGACTCATCTGTCTTGTATTTAGACAAGTCTACAATAACAAAAACATAAAATGGCGCCTTCCCAAGAGTAGTGATCTTGAGACATGTGACGAGATAAGGCATGTCGTGAGCTATGTCTAAGTCTTATCAGTATAAGCCATATGATTTACCAGAAGACGCAAAATAAAGCTCACTGGACATGTCATAATCAACTATTGGTCGGTGAGGACACGTCCTATTTTAGATAAGCCTACTTAGACACGTTACTCGCTAAAAGAAGTTTGACTTACAAGAAGACTGAGATGTCTCAAAATGAGGAAACATGTGTTGATTGATATGCATCTATCTAAGACATAAGACACAGTTTTAAAGTGCGCATTCTCATGATTCCGTCTGCTTAAAGTTGTTTCTTAAAAGCAAGTTTGATCAAAACATGGGACTTTGAACCAGCACTATAGCGTTACATGTTTAAGACGGCTAGTGGAATGGTTTATCGACAGCTAAAGTAAATATTTCATAATAATCATATATGCATTTTTAATAATATCGACTGTGTGTATGGCAACGATGAGTAGCGAAATAGACGTCGAATTAGGGCTGGCTTGCACTGTCTCTAATCCCGGAATTACGACAAACTCGATAATAGAGTGATCAAACAAAATTCCAACTCCACCCAGGAGTAAAATACTATATAGAAATATGAGCAGTGCTGAAACGTTTCCTTGTGGGGCTAATTTATAATTCGGAAATACGGATGGGTGGCCAGAATTTGATGAAGTATGCGGATGTGCAGTTGACAATTAACTGTACAGTCAGTCTTATATCACAGTGCATACAAAAATAGTTAAAGTTGAAAAATCGTGCGAATTAGAGGTTTCAAACTGTAAGATCAAACAGTCCTGTTGAAAGAGGGGGCACTCATATATGTAATGGATACGGGTGTAGGCTAGCGCTTCCAAACCCAGGGTATTCGGTGACAGAGGACGTGCCCAAAATAGAGGTCTTTGGGTGAGAAAAGAGACAGCCCAATTGCCCTTCAAAATAGGGATTTTGGGGTGACACATTTGCTAAATTTTCCAAAAAATGGGATCTTTTGGTGACAGTTTTGCAACATTTTCTTGGGGTGATATTTTCAAAATTAAAAAAATCAGGGGTCTTTCGGTGACAATGGTAAAATTAAAAAATAGGGGTCTTTGGTGACAACGATGCTGAAAATGGGGGTCTTAACAGCTACAGCCTTAAATGCGCGCATCACTTCCAAAATGGAGTGCCCCCCTCCCTTCCCGGGGAGCACTGACTCATGTGCTATAACCTGTGTCGAATTTATCAGGGTTGAAATTAGCGTAAACACCTATTGTGCAGCTTGGTAAGGGAGGGTCATTATTTCTACCGGGGGATGGAGGATTTGAGGGAGAATATGAAAAAAATTGAAAGCGAGGGGGCGTGACAACCTTTAACAAGAAGAGAGAAGAGAGGGGAAACGTGAACTTTAAAATGGACAAATCTCATAAAATTAGGGGGAACGCGAAATTTATCGCTGAAAAGGGTTAAGTTCCTCCACCAACACCCGCGTAAATAATGAATACTCCCTAAGTTGGCTGAATATTCTTTTTCTTTTTTGGGGGGGGGGAAATTCTAACATAATTATCTTTTAAACAGAAAACAGCCTCACTCAAAGGAGTTCAAAATTGCTATTGTTACTTTTACAAATTGTAACTTCTATACAAGTGTAGAAAAGAGATCGGTATTGTAGATTTTGAACAAATTAAGCTATTTCAACCCAGGTAAATCTATTGTAGGTTATATAGGTTATGACACGTAATAAAGTCGGTGTTTGGTAGATGGCCACTTCCCCAAAACTAGGCTTGTTTGGACTCGTTTGAATGCATTGTTCATGCTGATTCCAAATGGTCATGATTTGTGCATAATTCTTAAAATATCAGAATTTATACGAAAAGCAAAATTTGTGAAAACAAAATTGATAAATGTTGACCCCTGGTTAAAAGGGTATAGCTTATATAACCAGATACTGTTTCAATCTTTTGAGGATTATCAAAATGCTAAACAAGATAACAAGAATCCGCATTGCGTAATTAATTTGGCCTCCACAACTAATAGATAAGTACTTGTATACTTGAGAGATTGATAGTCCTCATTAATATGCATATATTCCATGAAAGTACGCATCATCAAGACTCACCGTGGGCTATCACTCCGCCTAATTGGATGCGGATCACTCATTGAGGACATACAGTGCATGGAATAATGAGAAATTATTACTGAAATATGCAAATTAACCAATTATAATACTCATTAATATGCATGAATTCCATCATTAAACTGAAGAGCATCAGCACTCACATGTGCTAACACTCCTCCAAGTTGGATGAGTATCAGTCATTTTCATAAACAAAATAGGTTTCACGCTTAATATATCTAAAAATATTCAGCTCCGCCCCAAACGTAGGTCAGATACTATATAGTACTAAAAAATCGCATACCTCCTCCATTCTTCAATTCCTTTGCCCATTTAATAGTGATCACTATCTATAAATAAACTTGTTAAAATATTCATCAGACAGACAAAAATACTTTCCTGACAAATTCTAAGAAAAATCCACTAATTTTTTTCAAGCAATATTGAGCAGCGTTATATCAAAGCTAACATACTATATTAGACTTAATAGCTCGCAGACTCAGCAATGCTGAATTCAGGCTTGAAATTATGATTGAATATATTTCCATTTTGGCCATTATAACCAGGCTATCAATATGATTGAGTGAAAATCATCACGTCAGCCATTAAAGGTGACTAGGCAGGGAGTATAGTCTATTCTACACGCATACTCTATATCCAAACACATGCCAGATAGCGCCCTTGGGTTTCATTTTCGAGTGATCTTCTAGTCGAGTATGAATTAAACCCGTTTAGTTGGCAATTCTTTTGACAAATACAACCGGTTTAATGTTTATCCGCGTTTACAGATAGAACCAGTCCATTTAATATTTAATGACAACATGATCAATGACTACCTACAACTATTTCCTGTCATCTTATTCCAAAACCCAAAATCACACAATGACGTCACATTTGAGTTAAAGGTACATTGCGTGATCCTAGCATTTTTATGTTTGTTTGTTGGTCATTAACCGCCCCCCCCCCAAAAAAAATCCCAAAGCTTTAGTTGATTCTGATGGTGCGTTTTGATGTTATTATCTATCACGCTGCCCATGCATGTGACATTGCATAAGTAATTTCTGTCTGTTTACGGACAGACAGAAAATACAAAATAACGAATTTCTTTCTGTGTAGTTCGAATCTGCGTCTTAATAGGCCTACTTACTATCAATATTTACAAGGCCAGGAGTTTGGAAGATATTAAAATCTCAACTTTTTTATGTAAACCGGGGGAAACGCGGCCGTGAATACGAAAATACATGGTCATTGACTCATCTTATAGAATGTTTTATTGATTTTATGAAAAAGAGCTTGAATCGATTTAGACTGTTATTCCAAAGTTCTAAGTACAAATATCATTCGAACCAGTTTAATTTTGCGGTAATAAAATGGATAATAATTTATTTTCACTCACTCTAACCCAAAGCATACAATGATGTCGCCTTCGGCCTTCATTACAAAGATTGTAGCTTGCCTCAATGCAGAATTAAAACGTCTTAATGTTATATGGCCAAATCCTCTGTTATGACGTCCAGCCTTGAGCAGCCTGTCGTCCTAACAGACACTGAATACATCACCGAGACTTGTCCCCAAACTGCATGGTGTCCGAGACATGCGTCTTATGGTATCATCAGAAAAGGCACCACCATACCAATTTGGTACGATATGCTGTCTTAAAGGGACACTTTGAGATTTCAAAATATTGTTGGTGTATTTGAATTTAAAGATAGTCACCGAAATTGCTCAATTACATTGTTTGTGTAAAATAACCGATTTAATTTGTTGCGTTTCGACAGGACGGCTATCAATTAGATTAAATTTCCAAATACTATATTGAGTATAACTTGAACTGTTTTGATATTCATATTCTCAAAACACTAACATATAAACTAGCTTAGTTGATTGTCTTTTCTTAATTGATAACAAATTCATGCAATCGCCACACGATTTCGCAATCAAATGTATTACATACAGCAGACAAATCCTGAATTTAATGCTGACATTTCGATATAGGAACATGAATTTTCGATTTTTCTTTGTCGGTCAGCCGCTATAATGTCAATATTAATCATACATTGTCACATAGTCAGAACACCAAGTTTGATGAATAAGTATTAATGAAACATAATAATGATTTTTATAGTCATTTATTGGAGGTTTATCATTTATAATTATCACTGATGTATTTTAGTTAAAATGATGCTACTTTAATATTTTGCGTTCATATTTTTGTTAAAAGTTTTCATACATTTTGAGGTATTTAGGGAAAACATGTCAACATATCCACTTTGACGTAATTTTAAGATTTCTACTACCACAAAACACGCTTGCATTAAAACATTAAAAATATTGAGTATAAAAGATGTTCAGAGCCATAAAAGATGTTCGGATGTTCAGAGCCATTGTCCATGCAGTTGAAAATATTACAGGTGTTAGCACCGCCCCGATTTAAATTGAGCTGTCCTCGTTCAAGAAATAAACAAACCTATAGCCTCTACTGTGAGTTCAATTAACTTTGGAAAATGAAATGAAGAAGAACAAATGTCATGAAAAAAATGTTGTTTGGCAAGCTTTGTACAGAACCAAGACCAGATTTTAGGAAAAAACAAAGCAAAGATGTGTTTAGATATATTTAATTCCTAAACATATTCATTTCTTTTACAGACCAACACGGAAACAGTAACTGAACAGGTAGACAGATATAAGGATAAATCTGATGTGTAGCCACGATATATAGTGTAACTTAATTCTACCAATTCCATCACCATGAATGATATTCGAATTTGAACAATTCAAGGAATTTAAAAGGGCTTTTGGTGACGCATGATTTGTATATTTTGGGATTAAGTGTATTTATTAATTCAAATATTGTTTAATTACTTCTAGTGCCATATTTTTTCCTGGTATTTTTTATGATCACTCAATCTATAAAGATGATATCCTTCACAACAAAATTATTTCTGACTTTAAAATGACGCTATCCAAAACAAGAGCTGACAATTACGAATGCGGTCTGTCATTTTTTCCACATCTTGTCAGAGTATGGTTACGAATACAGGTCGTATAATTGGCACAGGTATAATATTGCATAGTCATGAAGGTAGCTTCATGGAAGTATTTTCATATTGGGTTTACGCCATTATCATCTCGTACATGGTTAGGTTGTGCGCAAAGCGGGTTATCGTGATTAAAATAGCCTGGAGGCGGATAGTTGTTCCGGGTAAAGAGACTAGCATGGTTGAGAAATTAAGGCCTTCTTAGTAACTCCGTTAACTTATGGTTACATGTAAATCAAATCATTTAGAACTATTTTAAAGGGCAAATTGTTTAATTTGCGTGTCAGAGGCAAGGGAAAATAGCAACAAATTTTAAGGCGAAGGAATAAATTCGTATAGGAGTGCCACCGCAACACTTGAAAAAAAAGTAGCAAAAACCTGAATGTTCCTGTACAAGTAAATGCTGAACCAAATACCGTGAACAGGCAAGGGAAAATACAAAACGTGAATAAGGCGAAGGAATAAATTCGTATAGGAGTGCCACCGCAACACTTGAAAAAAAAGTAGCAAAAACCTGAATGTTCCTGTACAAGTAAATGCTGATACAAATACCGGGAATTTCAGAAATCATTTGTTTTTCACTATCTCATTATTTGGCTCTAAAATCCGAATTACCAAAGGGCAGCAATTTGGTAATTGACACTTCTTAATTAAGTTAAGAGTGAATTGAAGTAATACAACGCCATTGTTTACACTTGACTCGCAAAAAATTGGTGTAGCGAAATTCGGCCATGGATCAGAGGAAATATTGTTAATTTTGATTACATACATCGGCGAAGTAAAAACTTTTTCACCATAAATACTAATAAATAATACACTTAACATTTATTGGGAAAGCTAAACGTAAAGGTTGCACATTTTCTTCAAAATCAATAAAATGTCATTCAAGTTCTTCCCCTGAATATCAATGACCAGTGGATGCACATCATACTACATTAACACCAGCAGATAATAACGCTGTTGAAATTCAGTGAATCCGAAGTACTGCAAAGGACAAAGCACTTGTTCAGAGCCATTATTATTGCCCATGCAGTTGAAAAGATTACAGGTGTTATCACCGCCCCGATTTAGATTGAGCTGCCCTCGTTCTCGAATAAACAAACCTTTAGCCTCTACTGTGAGTTTACCGTATATTTCATCATTTATTGGAAATGAAACGAAGATGAAGAAAAGTCATGAAAGAAATGCTGTTTGGCAAGCTTTTTTTTGGGTATAATCAATATCACGTTCAGACATATATGAGACAACGCACTAGGAAATGTGTATTCCATTAAAAACATAAGATTTAAGCATCGCGTATTCTGCGTATTTACACAAATAGGCATCAGTGCAGACAAGTTAACGATGGTATACTTGTGTGCCTTTTCTTTTGTTAAAATTAGGCCCAAAAGTAGCAAAATTAGACACACAAACCATGGCGGAAGAATACACAAGCAAACATAAGCAGATGGAGTCCAACAATATACCTCAGTAAGCACGTAACTATGCTACGCGATACTCACTTGTCTTTAGTCTGTAAAGGGCTAACATTATGACGACGGAGAAAATGTGTTTCATAAAATAACCGTGATCTAGGGCTTTTTTTTCAATGTCAGCTCAGTGTTATGTTCATCCTGCGAGGTCATCTTCTCAGCTTAGATTGAATATATAACCTAAGTGGTTAGTATAGAAGGACGCGGGGCTATTTTGCACATCATACGATATATCCTGCCCTCGGGGACCGTACAGGTCAATCTAGCGACTACCGCTACTCGTTTCACATTACTCTTACGTCTTCTATTAAATACGACACGCCATGAACACTCAACAAAACATATTCCTACAAAGTCATTAAACATGTTAAAGAAATGATGTTGGCTAGCTAAAACCTCAGTCAGCTAGTCAAGAAAAGCATGTTAAATCTACTTGGATTGTCGGCAAACCATTTTATCATAATGCTGCTTTAATAGCTCAATGGACTCGTTGCGAAAATATAAACATGTAGAAAAAGCATGACAGCGAAATTTGTCTTCATTTAATTTTTGACACATTGTGATTAGATGGCATGTACATGGAGCGCTTTGCTTTTACCGTAGACTATAGCTGTGTGTCTTAGAAATAATGAAAAACGACATTGGTCTTTATTGTGTGGTTCTCCTACGAGCATGCGTGTGGCGAAGTGTTTGTTATTACACAACAGGAAAATTCTTGAAACTCGTATGATTTTTTTTTTGTCAAATAACCTTTGAAAATAGGCGTGGCATTAATGTTTTTTTCACGCAGTAGATAACTCTCGTGGGAAAATATAAAATATGAAACATTTATTTATTGCAAAACATCAATTTTGATGAAATATGAGCACTATTCAGTAAATTACAAAAATATGAGAGAATTTATAAGTGATTAATGATTTATCTAAGTTGACATTTTACAAATGTCAACTAAGTAATACTTTGAAAAATTCTGTACACTTTAATTTTAAAGGGAATTTCGTCATCTATATAGCTTCGGTCCCTCTCCCCAAATTCCCTTTAAATTGTTGCGATCTTCATATCATCTAAACCTTCGGCATTTTTATATGTGTCTATAATGCAGATTGGGTCGTCTCTGCAAAAAATAGGTATTTCCTATTTTCTCTCGTAAATGGACAAAAATAGTTTGCTCATAACAACACGACAATGCCCCGTTAGGGTTAACTGGAATTTTGCCTAGTCGGCGTCAGCCTGTGTTTCTTGTGATTGTGTTCAACATTAACAACAACAGCAACACAAATACTGTCTTGTACGATAAACCCTACTGATAAAGTGTAAGACTTACACCTAGCTCTCCGGTAAACAACACGGATTGTTAAGTGAAATGCCGCAGGTATGTATTTTCTCCAATTGGTATCCACGAGCAAACTTTTGCAATATACTAAAAGCTATTTACAACAACTCTAAACAAGGTCCGATGGCAACTTGTTAAGATTCATATATGACATTGCCGTTCATACTCTTTTAGAATTGAATGCCTGTTTTTACCTACATTTCCATTTCAAAATTCTGTAGTTCGAACATTAATTAGAGCCTACCAATGTGAATTTCTCTCCAACACAATTTCATTTCGTAAATGTCATTGATTACGAACATAATAAAATCTTACATCTTAGTGCTATCGAATACAAGCAATAGATGTGGAAGCTCCAAGCAGTGTGTCAAATAGTATATCTAAGGTTCCATTTGTATGACCTTCCTACACATTCATAATGACAAAAGGCATTAGTAACAATTTAATCAAGGTTTACGTTTCCCTACAACATATACCGCAAATAGGAATGTGTTATGGCAATCAAATTAAAGAACCCAACCTCTTCATTCATCACAAATTTACAGGTCAATGACACATCTTCATGTTTTATTATTATCTCGACAGGGTTTCCAATTTATGAAGATCTTGCGTACACAGCAGAGAGATCAATAGAGAGAGAAGAGAGCGAGAAAGAGAGGAATAAGCTCCTTCCTTTTGTTTCTTCAAAAATGTCTCAAGAAAAATCAAATTAAAAACAACAGCAAATAAATAATCAAAGCGACCAAAGCAAAACAGGCATAACTATTAAAAAGAACAAAAACAAGAACTATGACACGTTTCAAACACACAAAAAACACACACTTACACACATAAAAAGCCCAATAAATCTGATTTATGTCGACAGAGCGTCGACGTCTTTATAAAACAAAAACGTTTAATTAAAGATGTAACTATGAAGTTCCACTTGGCTGGGTTCGAGGGAATAGCCTCAAATATTTTTGTTAACGCTAAAGAATCCCATTGATGTTTTTGATTCTGTCCCGATACTGGATGAAATGTGCCTGGGCGCTTTGCAATGCAAGAACGATTACGGAATTTATCTCACATGACAAGATGGCCTTATTCCCTTTCTCAAAGGCAAAAAATCTAGTCAAAACTGTGGTCTTACGATCATTTTGGCGCCAACTGTCTTTTATTTCATGAAAAATGCTTCCTTTATCGTATGTTTCATCTACGGTAGATGTGAGATTCAACTTTTTCACATAATCCTTAAGCTCTAAATCTCAAAGCCTTCATACAATTCATATCAATAACACTTGGTCATGCTTTATTACATTATAAGACATGATTCCATTGAAGTATTGCAGAAATTACTGTACTATCCATTTGTATGAAATAAAAAGGTACAAGATCGCCATGTAGCGCAGCAGGTGCAACACTGATTACCGGCATTAGATGTGGATTACGATTAGTTGATGGTGGTCTCGTTTACAAAGTAAGTGCTGCCTATTAAGGAGAGTGCTAATTACGGAAGCCAGGTGCTATCAATTTGATAAACATAACAGTGGCACGGTGTGGGTGTGTTGGGGGGTTTAAGGGTAAACACTTGAAGCACTTTTATCTAAGAGACTCAGATGGCACTAGCAGCATATGTTAAGAGAACACGTATTTGAAGCACTGTATCTCGAGAAGATGGTTGTCTATTACTTGAACGGTATCTACTGAAAGGCAAGTATAAAAAGCTGCAACTATTATAAGCAAATTGCTTATTGCTATTCAGTAGATAGCAACTTGATTATAATAGGTGCTATCTTCAGAAGAAGAACTTGCTTATAATAGGTGCTATCTTCAGTAGCACCTATCATAAGCAAGTTGCTATTACTGAAGATAGCACCTATTATAAACAAGTTGCTATCTATGAAGATAGCACCTATTTTAAGCAATTACTATCTACTGAAGATGTCCCCTATTATAAGCAGAGTTGCTATCTCTGAAGATAGCCTAGTATAAGCACGGTGCGATCTACTGTAAGATAGCACCTAATTATAAACAAGTTGCTATCTCTGAAGATAGCACCTAATTCATAAGCCAAGTTGCTATCTACTCAAGATAGCACCTATTATAAACAATTTGCTATCTTACTAAAGATAGCACCTATTATAAGCAAGTTGCCTATTCTACTGAAGATAGCAAACTGTATAGCAAGATGCTATCTACTGAAGATAGTACCTATTATAAGCAACGTTACTATCTTCATATCATCTAAACCTTCGGCATTTTTATAGGTGTCTATAATGCAGATTGGGTCGTCTCTGCAAAAAATAGGTATTTCCTATTTTTATTCTCCCGTACATGGACAAAAATAGTTTGCTCATACAACCGACAATGCCCCGTTAGGGTTAACTGGAAATTTGGCCTAGTCGCGTCAGCCTGTGTTTCGTGTGATTGTGTTCATACATTAAACAACAACAGCAACACAAAATTACTGTCTTGTACGAAAACCCTCTGATAACGTGGAAGGATTACACTAGCTCCCGGGTAAAACAAACGGATTTAAGTTGAAAAGCCGAAGGTAGTATTGTTCTCCAATTGGGATCCACGAGCAAACTTTTGCAATATACTAAAAGCTATTTACAACAACTCTAAACAAGGTCCGAGGCAACTTGTAAGATTCATATATTGACATTGCCGTTCAATACTCTTTAGAATTGAATGCCTGTTTTTAACTACATTTCCATTTCAAAATTCGGTAGTTGAACATTAATTAGAGCCTACCAATGTGAATTCTCCCAACCAAAATTTATTTCGTTAAATGTCATGTATACGAACATAATAAAATCTTACATCTTAGTGCTATCGAATACAAGCAATAGATGTGGAAGCTCACGCAGGTGTCAAAATAGTATATCTAAGCGTTCCATTTGTAGGACATCACTATCACATTCATAATGACAAAAGGCATTAACAATGAATAATAGTTTACGTTTTCCTACAACATATACCGCCAAATAGGAATGTGTATGGCAATAAGTAAAGACCCAACTCTTCTCATCACAAATATACATGTCATGACACATCTTATTGTTTTATTTTATCTCGACAGGGTTTCCAATTTATGAGATCTTGCGTACACAAATCAGAGAGGATCAATAGAGGAGAGAGAGAGAGGCGAGAAAGAGATGAATAAGCTCCTTCCTTTGTTTTCTTTCCAAATGTTATCAAAGAAAAATCAAATTAAAAACAAAGCAATAAATTAATCAAAGCCGCCCAAAGAACAAAAACAGCTAACATATAAAAAGAAACAAACAGAACTATGCACGTGTCACACCACAACACAAACACACACATAACCCATAAAAAGCAATAATTGATTAGGTCGACCGGGTGTCGACGTCTTTATAAACAAAAAAGTTAAAGATGTAAAAACTATGAAGTTCCACTATGGCTGGGTCGAGGTAATAGCCTCAAATATTTTGGTTAAGCTTAAAGAAATCCCATTGATGTTTGTGATTTCTTTCCGATACGTGGATGCAATGTGCCCTTGGGCTGCAAGAACGTATTACGGAATTTACACCTGACAAGATTGCCTTTATCCCTTTTCTCAAAGGCAAAAATCTAGTCAAAACTGTGTCTTACGATCTATTTTGCGCAACGTCTTTTATTTCATGAAAATTGCTTCCTTTATGTAGTTTCATTAACGTAGATGTTGGATGTCAACTTTTTCACATAATCCTTTAAGCTCTAAATCGCTCAAAGCCTTCATACAATCATATTCAATAAAACTGGGTTCAGACTTATTAATTATAAGACATGATTCATAAGTATGCAGAATACTGTCTATCCATTTGTATGAAATAAACAAGTTACAATACTAGCAGTAGCGCAGCAGGTGCAACCACTGATTACCGGCATTAGATGTGGATTAGATAGTTTGATGGTGCTGTTTTATTGACAAAGTAAAGTGTGCCTATTAAGGAGAGTCTAATTACGGACCCAGGTGCATCAATTGGATAACACTAACAGTGCACGGTGTTGGTGGGTTTAAGGGTAAAAACGTGAGACACTTTTATAAGATACTTCAGATGCACTAGAGAATATGTAGATAACATGATTGAAGCAGCTGTTATCTCGAGAAGATGGTGTATATTAAATGAACGTTATCTACGAAAAGGCAATTAATTAAAAAGATGCAACTAGTATAAGCAAATGCCTTATTGCTATTCAGTAGAGTAGAACTGCTTTATAGGTGCTATCTTCAGAGAGAGTAACTTGCTAGAATAGGTGCTATCTTCAGTAGCACCTATAAAGCAATTTGTATCTACTGAAGAAGCACCTATATAAAAGCAAGTTGCTATTACTTGAAGCATAGCACCTATTTAAGCCAAATTACATCTACTGAAGATGTGCACCTATTATAAGCAAGTTGCTATCTACTGAAGATAGCACTATTAAACAAGTTGATATCTACTGAAGATAGCACCGCTTATAAACAAGTTGCATCATACTGAAGATAGCATCCCTATGATAAGCAAGTTGCTATTTCTCAAGATAGCACCTATTATAAACAAGTTGCGATCTTACTGAAGATAGCACCTATTATAAGCAAGTGCGATCTATGAAGCTAGCAACTCTTATAAGCAAGTTGATATCTACTGAAGAAGATGAACTAGATAAGCAAGTTACTATCTACTGAAGATAGCACCTATTATAAGCAAGGTGTATCTACTGAAGCTAGCAATATCTAAGCAAGTTGCTATATACTGAAGATTTACCTATTATAAGCAAGTTACTATTACGGAAGATAGCACCTATTATAATCAAGTTAATATCTACGAAGATAACACCTCTTATACGCAAGTTGCTATCTACTGAAGGCTAGCACCTATATAAGCAATTACTATCTACTGAAGATAACGCCTATTATAAGCAAGTTAACTTATTAATGAAAAGCACCTATTATGAAGTTGCGATCACTGAAGATAAACACCTATATAAGCAAGTTGCTATATACTGAAGATAGCAACTATATAAGCAAGTTACTATCTACTGAAGATAACACCTATGATAGCAAGTTGCTCTCTACTGAAGATAGCAACATTAGAAGCAAGTTGCTATCTACGGAAGATAGTCCTATTATAAGCAAGTTACTATCTTACTGAGATAGCACCGATTATAATCAAGTTACTATCTACTGAAGTACACACCGATTATAAGCAGTTGCTATCTACTGAAGAATAGCACCTTTACAGCAAGTACTATCTACTGAAGATAAACACCTTTATAAGCAAGTATATATACTTAACATGAAGATAGCCACCTATTATAAGCAAGTTGCTATCTACTGAAGATAGTACCTCTATAAGCCAAGTGCTATCACTGAAGATAACACCTCTTATTAAGCAAAGTTACTATCTACTGAAGATAACAAATATAAAAAGTTGGATCTACGGAAGATCGCACCTTTATAAGCAAGTTGCTATTCTACTGAAGATAGTACCATTATAAGCAAGTTACTATCTTTAATGAAGATAGACCTATTATAAGCAAGTTCTATCTACTGAAGATACACCTATTATAAGCAAGTTGCTATCTACTAAAGATAACACCTATTCTAAGGCAAGTTGCTATCTTAATGAAGATATCACCTAATACAAGAAAGGTACTATCTACTGAAGAAAACACCTATTATAAGCAAGTTACTACCTACTGGAGATAGCATTTTTTAAACACCTATTATAAGCAAGCTGCTATCTACTGAAGGATATTACCATTATAAGCAAGTTACTATGACTGAAGATAACACATATTATAAGCAGTTGCTTATCTACTGAAGATAGACATATTATAAGCAAGTTGCATCTACTGAAGATAGTACCAATACGCAAGTTACTCTATACTGAGATAGCACCTGATTTAAGCAAGTTACTATCTAATGAAGATAACACCTATTATAAGCAGGTGCTATTATAAATATAACACCGATTATAAGCAAGTTACTATGTACTGAAGATAACAAATATTATAAGCAAGGCTATTACGGAAGATAGCACCTATTATAAGCAAGTTGCTATCTACTGAAGCTAGTACCTATTATAAGCAAGTTACTCTCATGAAGATAGCACCTATTATAGCAAGTTACTATCTACTGAAGATAAACCTATTATAAGCAGGTTGATCTACTGAAGATATCACCCATTATAAGCAAGTTGCTATCTACTGAAGATAGTCACCGATACAAGCAGTTACATCTACTGAAGATAACACCTATTATAAGCAAGTTACACCTATGGAGATAGCAAACTATTATAAGCAAGCTGCGATCTACGAGATATTACCTATATAAGCAAGTTGCTATTCTATCTACTGAAGATAACGCCTATTATAAGCAATTATATTACTGAAAGATAACACCTATACTAGCAATGCTGTTTACTGAAGATAGCACCTATTATAAGAAAGTTACTATCTATAAGATACACCTATTATAAGCAAGGATCTAGCAAGTTACTATCTAATGAAGATAACACCGATTTAGCAAAGTTACTATCTACTGAAGATAGTACCTATTATAAGCAAGTTACTAACTACTGAAGATAGAACCTATTATAATCAAGTTAATATTTACTGAAGATAAACACCTATATAAGCAAGTGCTATCTACTGCAGATAGCAACTATATAAGCAAGTTACTATTACTGAAGAAAACACCTTATGTATAAGCCAAGTACTATCTACTGAAGTTAGCACCTATTATAAGCAAGTTGCTATCTACTGAAGATAGTACCTATTATAAGCAAGGTGCTATCTACTGAAGATAACACCTATTATAAGCAAGTTACTATTTACTGAAAGATAAAAATATAACAAGTTGCTATCTACTGAAGATCGCACCTATATAAGCAGGGCCTTCTACTGAATATAGTACCTAGTATAGCAAAGTTACTATCTACTGAAGATAGCACCTATACCAAGCAAGTTACTTATCTACGAGATAACACCGTTATAGCCAAGTTTTACATCTACTAAAGATAAACACCATTATAAGCAATGCTATCTATGGAAGATAGCACCTATTACAAGCAAAGTACTTCTACTGAAGATAACACCTATTAAAGCAGTTACTACCTACTGGAGATAGCACCTATTATAAGCAAGCTGCTATCTACTGAAGATATTACCATTATAGCAAGTTACTATCTACTTGAAGATAACACCTATTATAGCAAGTGACTAGGTACTGAAGATAACAAAAATATATAAGCAAGTGCTCTCTACTGAAGATAGACTTTATAAGGCAGTTACTATACTGAAGATAGTACTGTTAAAGCCAAGTACTCTCTACTGAAGATAGCACCTAGATAAGCAAGGTACTATCTACCTGAAGACACCTAGATAAGCAGGTTTTATCTACTAAAGATAACACCATTATAGACAGTTGTATCTACTAAAGATATCACCTATTACAAGCAAGTTACTATCTACTGAAGGATAACACGATTATAAGCAAGTTACTACTACAGGAGAGACCCTATTATAAGCAAGTGCTATCTATGAAGATATTACCTATTATAGCAAGTTGCTATCTACTGAAGAGAACGCCTATTATAAGCAAGTTACTATCTAATGAAGATAACACCTAGAATAAGCAAGTTGCTATCTAAACATATATCTTAATGAAGATAGCACCTATTATAAGCAGTTACTATCTACTGAAGATAGCACTAATAAGTCAAGTTATCTAGCAAGTTAATATCTAATGAGATAACCCTATTATAAGAAGTTACTATCTACTGAGATAGTACCTATTATAAAGGCAAGTTGCTATCTACTGAAGCTAAACACCTGTACAAGCGCGTCAGACCTGTTACAAACAGTAATGACATTATATATCTCCGAAAATGGCCATAGGAGGTAATTGCATTATGGGAAAACGTTGTTAATTGTTCGGAGACGATTTTAGCTTTTTAACAAATAACTATGGGGTTTGTTAATTTTCAGAAGCATAGTATCCCGAAAAACAAGCAAAGGGAACGCATACACAATTTAATGTGTGCCGTATAATAAGAACTAAAAGAGGTGAATTCGGTTTGACCCAAATGGCATCAAGGGTAAACATATCCGACTTTTTCGCCGTCATAAACAAATTTAGTCATAATTCTTTTGGGGGCATATCATCAATAGAGGTCAACAGCTGCGTTCAACCATTGAATGCAAATAATATCCGTTGCAAAAGGCAAGTTGCTATCTACTGAAGATAGTAACTATATAAACAAGTGATATCTATTGAAGAAAGCAACTCTACAAGCAAGTTAATATCTACTAAAAGCATCTGCATAAAGTGCTATCTACTGAAGATAGATCTTAAAAAGCATGTCACTATCTCAAACACCAAAAGGTGGAGTTTATTAAAGTTAATCGTATGCCGGACTTTTTTGTAAAATATAGCAAAAATGTATCTTGACATCTTTTGAACCCCCCCCCATAGGGGGGCCTAAAGTATTGATTGATTGTGACCCCTAATTTAATTACAATGTGAATCTACTGAAGAAAAATCCATCAGGGAGTTGCTATCAGCAATGGAAGTAGTCAATACTGCCTTAAAATCAATGTTTCATATTATACTACAGGCATTTTCTCTCTACTCTCTCTTTCCTCGCTTTCTCTCTCGCGCGCACTCGACTCCATCTCTCTCGCTCCTCTCACCAGTGATTAAGATTGTGCTTAGTAAACGTGTAAGCAACTCTTATACCATTAGCGTAATTCTATGAAATGTCTTTACTCTTTCGCTCTTTAAGACGTTGACGATTGCCCACCTTATATTCTAAAATCCAATCATTGATTATCGTTTTTTTCTCCATGCCACCCACTTTCAAAAACTGAGTAAGTGGCGTCAGAACAGCAAAAGAAATACTTACCTGATGGAATACGAATGTAGCAACCAGTGGGATCCCGTTAACCTATATGGATACATTGAGTTGAAACTCAGCGTGATCAGCGCTTCTAAGATTATCAGGAAAGAGCCACACACAGAGCCCAAGATATATTTCGATGGAACTTGGAGACTATTTAGATTGGGCAGTGTACTGTAAGCGATCGATAGCTTCAACTGGATGAATGCAACCTGGACTAATTTCCTATCTTTGCATACATTCCTGTGATAACTTCAAATTGTCTGAAATAGTGTTAGATTCTCAAGAAAGATTTAAAATTGCCTGGGATAGCCTTTCTTTTCCCGGTTAGCTTCCCGGAATACAAGTAGCACCTATATAAGCAAGGTACTATCTTCTGAAGAGAACACATATTAGAAGCAAGTTGCTTTCTACTGACGATAACACCTATTATAAGCAAGTTGCTATCTACTGAAGATAGCACCTATTATAAGCAAGTTACTATCCACTGAAGATAGCACCTATTATAAGCAATTTGTTATCTACTGAAGATATCACCTATTATAAGCAAGTTACTATCTTCTGAAGATAACACATATTATAAGCAAGTTGCTATCTACTGAAGATAACACCTATTATAAGCAAGTTACTATCTACTGAAGATATCACCCATTATAAGCAAGTTACTATCTACTGAAGATAGCACCTATTATAAGCAATTTGTTATCTACTGAAGATAGCACCTATTACAAGCAAGTTACTATCTTCTGAAGATAACACCTATTATAAGCAAGTTACTATCTACTGAAGATAGCACCTATTATAGGCAAGTTACTATCTACTGAAGATGGCACCTATTATAAGCAAGGATTCTAGAATGGCTTTCATTTCCACAACTCCCATCACTTACATTTCTCTGGCATTACTTTCAATTCCCGGGAGAACTTTGAAATCCCGCGGATAAACGTTATTTTGTTAAATTAATTTTATTATTTATTTTATTATTGTGTGTGACCTTTGAACTAAGCATTGTTATGTGCTCAGGTCGAGTCCCTTTTGGCCAAATGTGGTCCTTCTAGGGCATTTCTTTGCAAATTAACCTCTACATGACCTTTGACAAGCGGGGTTACTTCGAAAGCCTGATAATAACCTTCACATGCAAATGAACAGTAGCGACACAGATTCCAAGAAACAAATCACATGTATCTAGGCCTAATTAGATTTTATTACCATAACATATTTTCAATACATCGAGTTTATTGTACATTGCGACTATCCAATATACACACAAGTGTACATAATATATATATACTGTGTGTATATGGCCACGCAGTAGCAATATTGTGCAGGAAGTCAGTCTACTAGTTGGAGCAGCTCGTAGTTGAAAGTTAACCATTCTGATATTGATTGTGGTCAAGCTGAAATACTTGCTAACATACTAGCACTTATATAATACATCATCATCAGACCAACGTGGCGTGTCTACAATTCAAAGCTATTTCATTTTTTGTCATGCTTGTTTTTTATTTTGTCTTAATGTCAAGGTTCATTATACAGTGTGATTAGATTTATTGAATTAAAGAGTTTTGATCATTGTTTACTCCTGAGATCGAAGCTTTAACCTTTTCCACGCTGATAGATTCTGCACGGGTTATATAACACGTAAGTCAGTGGCTTTTGAGATGGCTATAGTTGCCTACAGTGCCAAATAGGTTAATGATTTTTCCAAACCCACAATCTCCAAATCGGACTTATCTATAATCGGTTTCAAATTAAGTGAGAATTCTTGCATATTTCCATGAGGTGGATATTGATGTGAGGGTTCAATCCTTGGCCATGTGGAGATTAGTCCTTTATTGTCATTACAAAATATATTATGGCCATGGTACAAAGTTACTCTACAAAATCGGCTTACTGGAAACTGATGAATTCAGTTCTTACATGACTAATGCCATGATTGGCCGGTATGTCAAAGAGCTCATAATCCGCTTTGCGCTAATACAGGATTGAATGGCAAAATAAAACTTAGTTGGGGCGTTTTGTGTGTATTGATATAAAACTGCATTATTTATTCTATGCTGCGATAAGGAATAATATTTTACAGAGTTTAAAGGGGGATGGCCCGATTTAAGTAGATGAAGTTTTCATCTTGAAATAATGAACTTCACCCCAAAACTCCATCTGTAAATTTTTGCGCCGATATTTCAACCCGTTTTCATGTGAGACCTAAAAACGTGATTTTGTAAGCCCCATAGAGCGCTGTGTAAAAAATTAATATTGGTCGACCAAAATGGGGCATACTTTCGCTCATAACTCCAAACTAAACATTCTTTAGCCCTAAGATTTCACAGGGTAAATGAGAAGAATAGTAGCTTTCTTCTGATACCAAAATTTTGATCACTTCCGGTAAAATTTGGGGTCCCTGGGGACGAGGCTATCAGCGATCGGGCCATGGACCTTTAAGGTATGTTGTTATAAAAAAAAATGGCACAAGATTCAGACTGCGATGATCAGTTATCAAACTCAAGTGATGATGAAAGTCATGACTACTTTGGTAAGTAAGAACACCAAAGCTATATTTGTTATGAAATAATGTATTTAAGGTCAACATTTATTTACTAGCTACATTACTGTACATTTATATGAGTACAGTACCATACACTTTTTACCTGTGATAATTAAAATCAATCTTCATACCTCTCAAGGTGAAAAGGCAGACCTAAAACTTGTAATAAGGTCGCACTCACTTTGAAATCTACAATGGTAGAGACTCCATTAAATGCCGAAAGAAGGTCATTTAGGTTTACATGCCGTTTTTCCTTTTCGTTTTCGTATGGTGTGCACTATAGCAAAAGTGCAATTCAATTATTCAAATAGTGCAATTTTATGACACATATAGCTTGCCACCCTTACTTTTGTTGTTTTTAATGCGATTTTAATTTTCTGACCACTCGTAGCACATTGTAATGGGTGCTTACACAACGGTGTTTTAAATATATTTTTAAAATGTATTATTTTGCTCACTCTAACGAACTATGTACAATTTCAATTGTATTTTATGTTTTAGCTACTTTTTATATTGGGGTTATTTATATGCAAATCGCTATGCAAATCCTGCTTTATTATTATAATACTCTTGTGTAAACAATCTCCCCACCCACTAGTGTGCTTTTGTAGACTTGGTAAGAAATCTTCCATTTGAATAATGGTATATCATTTACTTCAATGACTATGAATCTTCACAAATCATATACACCTGTCATCCCTGGATTTGGCCAGGTAAAAGGTCTGTGTAAGAGACAGAAGAGTTGAGTGGTTCTCATTAACTTCAGTAAAAGTTTTACAGAAGTCCACGTGAGAAAAAAATCATAAACGCTATTAAGGTAAGAAACAGGCATAATTTATTTTATTTATTTTATTTATTTATTTTTTATTTTTGTCTCATTTAGCCTGGGTAGATCATTCAGTGTTCAGACACTGCTTTCCAATGATGCCCAGGGATCCAGGACGAATTGGGACAGCCAGGGAATACCCTAACCAGTACGCCACGCTCTCCTCGTAATATAATACATGTACATGCATCATTGAAGTTTTTTTTGCACAGGAGTATATTATTATCATAAGCATCACGATAATAATACTGTTAAAGGCACTATCAGTAATTTGCTAAATCAGAAATTTAATAAAAAAATATCAAAAATCAGATTTTGCCTTTTTTGTATCAAGTATAGGTGTCCTAAAATACCCCACAAGTGATAAGACCAAATTCAACATAATAAGGACAAAATCAAATATTTTGGTCCTTACTGTCTGTACGGACACTTCCTACAACATGTAATTGAATGGGGATTCATATCTTTGAAACACTGCAGTTTTCTTCCTTTTCAGTCAATTTTTCAGTTGGAAAATATATAAGAGTCCTACCCTTATCCTTCAATTTGAAGCTATTCTGCAAATTTCAAATATTTTCACTTCTTCTGGTGGATCGCTGATAGTGTCTTTATTTATACAATAAAAATGGCCATAGTTCCGTCAGATAGTTATGAAGTATTCCCCCATGCCCATCTCCTCTCATACAGGCTCATATTATTTTCATTTCTTTGCCCCGTTCAGATTCCAATTCCGCACTTTCCCAGGAACGAAAAATGGTGTTACGAAAACCCGCAAATATAGTGTACGTGGGCTGAGGTGGTGAAAGGGGGTGAAAACGGGCGATACGTGTTTGTATATTGATGCGCTGTTGTGATTCACACGAAAACAGGTTATGGTTCACCCGGCAGTTTTATTAAAGTACGGAATAATTCATGTGTGGATTTCTGTAAATTGATGAGTAATTTGTTACAGCGTACACCTATCAGTGCAGGATTAATATAAAGGTTCAGATTATACGGTTACGGGTCAGAGTAAGAGAAGGGGCGGATGGGCGTTAAAGATTACGGGTTATGGCGTAATGGTTGTAGATTTGTGATTTCGAACTAGGAACTGTACTTATATTTTATAAATGCAGGGCGAGTTAACATTCAGTAAGAGTGACTGCATAATCACTTTTAAGAGAATCGTTTTAGAATAATTTTCAACTTGAGCGAAATGAATTTCACTACAGTTTCACTCTTTTAAGAGAGCAAAATTGCAGTACAGAGGGTGATCAATATGATCGCACGGTCCACTCCCAAAATATGGTGATACACTTTATACTAATGAATCTGGCTAATCAGCACGCCTTTACAAAAGGGCAATACATTTAGTACAGATATTATGCCCTTGTGCTTTTACTTTATTGTTTTTCTTTGAAGATGATGATATTTTTGTTTTAAATCGCCATGACGACTTCATTAAAATATTTCATTAGCAATAATATAATTTTAACTCGAGAGGATTCAGGGCGTGTACAGGTGCCTTAGTATGAAAAAATTCTATCTAATATACGCGTTGTCAACCATAAACATCTTTTTGACTGCCATTTTCTGCCATTTTTTGCTCACGTGAGAATGGAACTGCAATTGTTGAAACAAAAATGATCCAAACAAGTGCAGAGCGGCGTTTCCTTTATACGTATTACAAAATAAGTATTTGTTTGGATACTTAGCAGTAGATACAACTTTCTGCCATATTACGGCCGCAATAGCATTATGCTAAATTCTCGGCCCATGCTCAAGGGATTCTCTTTGGCCCTATCTATGGCAGGTATGAATCGATCTTTGTTGCGGGCTATTATTAACAAGACCCTTTTCCCGGCAGTTTTAATCGAGGTTGCAAGTCTTGCTACCTTTGGGGAAGAAGTTTTCAGCGAGATAAGGTGAATTGCTGTAAGGACGCCGGGCCTAAATCAGTCACTGCAACAAAGGGATGAACCGGCATATATCCAGGAATATCCTCCATTTATCGACATAGTTTTGACCGGGTCAAGTCGATGAACTTACGTGACCATTTGGCTTTTCCGTTCATTGTTCACGTCCCAATAATTCATTTATTTTTTAATGTGATCAATCAATGAAGATATTGAAGTACCACTTGATGGGGAGGATGACAAAAATGTAATCCATTTATAATTTATTTTACGAGCTATTCTATTTGAAACCGTCAACCCCTCTGGGAAAAGTTGGGTTAAAGTTGTCAACAGATGGAGTATGGAATTCAAATGGAATCGCCCATAGGTTAACTACAATTAATATACATGTGGTAGACTTCCAAAATGCCGAATCTATTGCAAAGGGCAGACCAGAATGGAGGAGAATTACTCATGAGAAGAGCAAAGGGACACCCCGTCCTATGCTGTAAAGTCATGGTAGACTTTGATTAAGACTTCTAAAGGGGTAGAGATACTACAAGAAATAGCCCATTGGATAACTTCATTTGAAGCACACCCCATCTCTATGGAAGATTTTGGTAAAGTCTAACACATTTCAAATGAAACAGCCTTGTGTTTGTTAACTTCTTTTCATGACAAAATGGACAATCGTGAAAAAAATGTCATGATTAATATTATTCTTCTCCACCGTGGTTCATTTGGCTAAAAGCAGGCAGATGGGTCATGAAAGTCCAGCTCGCGGGGTCCAGCTACAGTAAGCTGCGAACAGGGCAATATATGACTACCCTGTGCAATATCCGCGCCTTCCGCGATGTATTCTCATCAATGTAGGTCATCGTTACAAGCATGAACAACTTTAAACCTTCGTTTTACTAAGGGGGTGGTTAACACCACCCCAGTGAACTTTCCTCCGGTGATGCCAAAAGCTTCCTAAAAAACTTCCAGGTAATTGTTTTCTCATCCTTTCCGCTCATTTAGCGAAAAAAATGTGTGAAAGTAGGACCTTCATCTGGGGGTAGGATATGCCGTTAGAGTCATTAATGGGTAGGGGTGGTTGCCACCCAAGAATAATTTATAGTACATTTTTGAAAATATTCTGCAGAGTATGGCGCCAAAATTTTAAGTTTGTGAAAAACTCGTCAATTGCCATCATTTAGATTTGAAACCTAATGAAAATCCGATATTCCTACTCTTTATAGCGCAAAATTCGATTTTCGTCTATTTTCTGTAGGAAATGCCAATTTTGCCGACTCGCGGACTTCATGACGTCACTTTGGTATTAATTAAAAGAGAGGACCATAGCTATCCACTGGTATGAAATCATAAGCATCAGGTGCTTTATAACGAATTCAAACCGTATTACAAAAAAGGCTTGGAATACCAGGGTATATAATGCTATCCCTGACATTGGGTTAAAATACCTGGCCATTTCCAAAAACGATCTTGCACCATATTCCCCCATGTGACTTGTACACTTGCATTCTTAAATTAGCTCTAGTGATCTTATCCCGCCAGGTGATGCCAAGTCAGAGCAGTATTGAGATTTTAGATTCCCAACTGGAATTACAATATATTGCTACAGAATATCATATAATTCCCACGACTTCATGTGGAAAATTGTATAGGTCATGTTTATATGGAAAATACGTCAGAGAAAGCCGCATTCTTGCATTTCCAATTGCGATGTGATTCCATCATAAAATTGGGACATTCTGATGTCTTTTTTGGCTGGATAGTATTGATCGTTTCTAGGTATGCCATTGAGAAGAAAAGAGGCTAACGAAGCAAATTTGATCTAATTACAAATTATATTTTTGTAGATTGCTGCAAATTCTATGGGCTTTTGAGTAATTGAAAGCACATTTTACAATTCCTGATTTAAGTTGAATAAAATAGGGATCTTTTCTTTACCTGAGAATACAATATCCCACTTCACCAGTTGACGCATCTAGTGAGTCTATATTTAGTTAATTAAAGCATTTAACTTTGAATGTTAGCAATTGACAAAGGTTTTCTTTTAAGTAAATTGCTTATTTATCAAATTGGACCCATTTGGTCTTGACCAGTCATTTAATAATGAACCGGGTTGTGCAAGTAAATAAGATTTCGTATTGTGTTAGAAGTTCATATGGACAAGCATGTGGCGTACAATATCGAATACGTTTCATGTGCACATACGGAATTCTATAAATGAACTGCTTATATAAGAAGCACAGAAATGAAATGATACGGAGGATAAGAATAACAACAACGCCCAGTGATGTGTCTTGACGACAACGGGTGACGATGTTAATAACTACCCCCTCCCCACGACGGTCACGACGATGATGGTGATAATCATAATGCTAGGAATCGTTGGCGACGATGACAACGGCGATATCGACGATGACGACATACCAATGATATCGCTAATGATGGCAGAAAAAATATCGTCAATAAAAGACGACATTATTTATACAGACGTAGACCACATAAACATAACGCGTCTGGAAAAAGACCCTAAGGGTTCGCTATATGTTAAGACATTTTAGCCGTAGTGGTCCCCACATTTTAAACATTAAATGAAAATTAAACAATTGTGCATAGACTTCGTACATAATGCATCACGAAAAGTATCAAAGCACCTTTTAATGTTTATTAATATTATTATGCAAATATGGAGGTTTTGATACAAAATATGGAAAATCAGAATACCAGTTCATATTTTGGAACAAATTATGCATGAACAATAATAATCGTAACTACTTTTAACAAATTTCATAAAATAATTATTTCCCTCTTTTTGAAAAACTTGTAGATGGTTTCGATTAAAAAATGGAGTAAAACTTGAGTTAAAATGCCTGTATTCTGCCGTGAAACCTTAAATCAAGCTAGGGTAATCCGCAAAATGTTTATACATAATTCACAGTCAAAACCAAAACAGGTGTACTGCGCTTTCAAATTTAGAAAGACAAACCTCACGTATATTTAACAAACTATACTCCTACGTTCATAGAGCACTATACAGTGTATCAAAAAATGTACAATTTCACTTTAGACTTAACATTTTAAAACAAATCTATTCCTTTTATTTTATATTTCTATTAATGAAAATCCCTCCCCTTTCTATCTTTATTGTAAGCAAGCACCTCATAACTGATTTTTCTTTTTAAAATCTTGCATATACAAAAGAGCACACACATATCTCTGTCGATTAATATAAGCCCCATTACGTCATCGATACACTATCTACTGAATTAGGTGGCTTATTTTTGAGATGCACACTATACTACATAAACATAATACTAGCAGGCATTATTGAACGGCATTCTTGTCCTTGACATTTCACTGGACTTCATGTTTACTAACATGACTAACAGGCATTACTATATCGGAGTGTTGGTTTATAATTTAGTATCTTATAAAGCTTTCAAAATACTGCATCACTTCGTTGATATCATGATAGCATTTTGTAGGTATATTGTGTTGAACTGAGTGTACCAATATGGTCGTTATTTAGCCCAAGATCAGCGCGAGCTGTAACTGTTAATAGGTATTCAAAGCTCGTGTCACTGTAATGACGGTATGAGTATTGGCAAACGTGCTGCTATCTACTGAAGATAGCTCATTGAAATATTGCGTGATGTGAGTAACGGTGTAGGTGAGTGGAGGTTGGGGTGAGTGTATTGGTGTGTGGGGGTGTGTGTTGTGTGTTGGTATTGGTATGTTGCTGTATGGGTATGTCGCATTATGTGCGTATGTACATTATTCATGTCAAGCTTCTATTGTGTTCAAAACCCTGTCACCCGAGTATTATCTGGCTTTAATCCGTTGAACACAATGGCTGGTATTCTCAAAGGGAGTCTAACTTTAGACCTGGGTTTAAACCAGGGTTAGTCCTACATGAGTGGACATTTTTCCTTTCAACATACTTTGAAGGTGTGCCATAATGGGTAAGAAAATTCCTCATGGATGGGCCGCAACGGCCCATCCATGAAGAATTTTCTCACCCGTTATTTTAAACTTTCTTAGTATGTTAAGAGAATAAAAGGTCCTCCACGGATGACTAACCCTGGTTTAAACCTGGGTCTAAAGTTTAGACTCCCTTGAGAATATCAGCCAATGGCTTTTAAACAACATGGCATGGATACTGGCTTGTCATGTAACACCTACATGCCTGGGCGTGGGTGTTGGGTGGTATACAATCATACTGTGGTATAGTGGTGGTTCATATCCTAAATCCCATCAAAATGAAATTTTGGCATCGGAAGGAAGTCCTCATTTATCTCATTACTTCAATGAACTTTAACAAACTTGTCCAGCAAAATATGTGGTCGACCACGCAAGCTCATACATAATGACACAATATTCTGTGGGCCAATTTGGACACATTAATGCTTCTACTACCCAAACGGATAGACCGATTTAACTCATTATGTTTGTATGGATCCAAGTGTGGGAAAATATCCGGAAAATATTGGATCCAAAACATAATTAATGATAAAATTTGATGATTTTCGCCCAATATTTATTGATCTTCCTATGAGTTTTAAAATATTAGGCTCTGCGTCTCGCCCAATAAATTTGCAAATCATAGTTTAGCCAATTAAAACGCGTTGCAACCCCATAAATTTTATGTCATAATTGTAAACAATTTTATGATATCCTTGCATGTGATGGAGTTAATAATCTGTAAAGTCAGTGATCGCAATTATTAATAGAAATAAACACTTCGGTCACTTCGACCATGGCGCCGCCATTAGACATTATTATAGCTAGAAGCTCGATACCAACGACTCTACATACAAATGAATAGGGACATGTTTTTAGATTATGAATTATGTCCCTGGCAAATTATTTGCACAATGTCGGACTTGATGAATATTGCACTGTAGGTAATGAAACATAATATAGAGACCATATTAACCGACGGCAATAAAAATCAATCGACGGAAAGTCATGTTCGCGCAATGTTCCTTGCCTATTAAAAGAGGAGATCTTTTGGGAGAGGTTTTAAAATGCGGTGAGTTGTCACTCAAAAGCTAAGCATTTGAAAGAAGTATGCCCAGGCAAACGCTGTGATGTAGTGTGTTGTAGTACTGATTAGTGGAAAGTTTGTTTATACTTGAAGCTGGGGAGTCATTTTGAGAGTTAAAATATAATGAGTTGTTACCTACCTTCAGAGTATTAGAAAAGTTACGTTAAGAAACAAGTGTGACGGCCGTGGTTTCATGTACTGTGTGCTTAATGTTTACTTTGAATTAGACGGCCACGGTTATTCTGCAGAGTTTAAATATGGCGAGTTACCACAGAGTATCATAAGTTTTGTTTGCTTCTTTCCAACATTACTTTTCAATATATCAATAGTTGTTACAGCAAAATATTTCTTGTATGTGTTTAAGGTAACAAATCACCATACCATATATTTACCCCTCTAAATACCCTCCATATACTTGACAAGTACAAACACACTTTTTATTTCTCATACCAACCAAACAAGAAGGTTTACCAAACACAACTCTTGCCAAATACTCTGAATTAACTCACCACATATTTTAAACCTACAAAAAACGCCTTCAATTTTGTAGGGTTTTCAAACCATCCCCAATACAATCAACCTAACTTTGCCATATCTAACACTGCCAATAATGAGTAGTAACTCACCTATTTGACCTCTTTAATGAAGAAAACCCACTTTAGATACCAAAATTCCCAAATCGCCAATATAATATACAACGATCAATGTGCCAACTACTACTCTTAACTCCTCCCACCTCCCTGGATTTGATATCTCACCATATTTTAATTCTCCAAATTCCTGTACCTGCCTCATGAATGATGCACACGCCAACCAGTTGCGTGAAAAATGACGAATAAATTTATTCGTATTTTTTTATTCGGTCTTATCAATGTTGTATGAAAAACTTGCCGACTCATAATCAGAGCCACCTATCTTTATGTTGATGAGTCAAATGGAATTTGAAATATCATACCAATTTATCATGTCTTAAACAATTCTCCTAGCATTTTCTCTAGATTGTCGAGGTTTTTTTATATATGTGCTTTGAACTGTAAGACAATTCTTGAATTCGATGAATTGTAAGAACTCTATCCGGAAATACTTATTCCCAAAACATTGGACTTTGCGCACCATCGGTATCAGGAAGGAACTACCCATCATCCTATCATATCTGACCACGTAATTAGCTTTAAAGTCATTAGTTACCATCGTAAGGTCATAGGAGAGACCATTAGATAATGGAATTCATTGAGGTGTGATTGCTAACCCAATTGAAAGTACTAGACTTGTAATCAACATCTTCTGTTGGCTTCATAAACTCAGATGATGTGATCAAGCAAAATGAGTCTGAAGTCGGTCAGATTCGATTTTTACCTTTCCATGTAACTGTATGCACCATTTAAAAAGTTACATTTTGCTGAAACCCCCATTGAAATTGACCAATTAATTACAAAGATATAATCAGTTGAAGGGTGGAAAAAACAATAAGAAACAAAAGACATTTTCTCCTTTGTTTGGCTATATCTCGAAATCAATATTTGCGACTTCCGACTCATTTTGCTTGATCACATTAAGGTTGACAGTAGCTATGCTTTCATAACATTTTGGCGCCGTCTTGTCATTGTCTGGATCAAATTTCAAACAATTTAAAGTAAATTGCTATAAGGTGGTAATAATTGTAACAATGATCTCATCTTAAATGGAATAATTCTAGGCATCACAATTACATATTTGCGGTTCAAGCAAATGCGGAGTGAGTCTCAAGCCCGGGGGTTCTTACATTGGGAGGTAGTATGCGGTATGTGCCGCCTATAAGACCCTAATTTTCAGGCTCTTTTTCAGTTCCAGTGACCCCCATTTTAGGACCATTTCAGCTCCAGAGACCCTACTTTTCATGTCCAAAGCCATATTCTACCAAATTTTCTTCGAAATACCTCAACATTTTTGGAAAACCTAGTTCCGGAGACCCCATTTGTGCCTCAAATCAGCTCCGGAGCCTCAATTTTTGAAATCCGGGAGGCACATACATACCCAAAAAAGTTAAGAACCCCCCTCCCCCACCCGGTCTCAATTAAGGGATGGCATTGTCTTATTTTAGATCGTACCTCAAAAATCAACAATGTTTATTCTTTCTCGTAAATTAACTGGTTTAATTGACGGTAACCTGATGATATAAACATACTTTGTCTACTCTAATTGTTATACGATTTGAGACAAAAGAGCCAAACGATAACAAGTCATTATGATGCTTTTTTTGGGAAAAGACGATGAGAGAGAGAAATGTGTTGGCAAAACAAAATCATCTGTCCGTATTCTCAAAAAGGCACCTATTTAGCTAAACAATCGCTTATCTTTGTTAATGGATATTAATTGTAACTGTAAAAATAGCACATTTTTCAAATTATACGATATACATAGAACGTGCTGCATTGACATTGTGGTATAATTATATTTTACCTTTCGCACCTACTCTGTATCACGTGATTTATCTCGTTAACAGAATAAAGCGCACGATACAGGGTAAGAGCAGAGGGTGTATTGAGACAATCCCATAATGCACCAGTTTTGGGGAAATTTCACCTCAATAGGGTCATGTGATCCCACAAAAATCCTATTCTTAACACATAAAAAGCCTGACTTTTACGCTCATTTTAGCCCACAAAACGTTAGTACTTAGGGAATTTTAGCATGATCATGAAATTTCTTGTGGTTCTTAAGCTTATGGAACACTTTTTATCCCTAAGTACTGACATGTGTTTAGTACAGTGCAGTATAGGCACATTGCAATGCATTGTGGGATTGATTCAAAACACACTCTGGGGGAAGAGCGAAGGGGTTAACGTAATTATGCCGCGCGCATCATTATTTTGAAATTTATTACTTTTTGCAGGATTTAAACAAATGTTCCTTATCCGCTCTACTATTTGGAGATAACACTCGTGTGGCTGAACATTTTGGTAAACACTTTTAGAGACTACGAGCCATAAATTAGTATATAGCAAGGGGATAGCAAGAAAGATTACAAACGTTTTTACCTATCTTGCTTTCAATCACGAAATATCACTACACTTTCTCAAAGGCTTTACATGGTGTTTTTCATTGTCTTCAGAAATGCCATCTTTGCCTTATAGGAGACACGTGTTAACAAATGACTTCAGAACATGCGGTTCACTCATGTCTTCAAACGCATTGCGATTTATAGTGAATAAAAAAAAAATCATACATTTATGTTCTGTTAATGTGTTGTCAGCTAAGAGGTTGCCATTTTCTCCGAAAGGAGATCCCATAAATTAGGATAACAATTAGTCTGTTGTTATGACCCCCCTATTAATAACAGTTTGCTTTTATGGCTTTCCTCATTCGCATCCGTTGATATAGGGCTCGAAAGATTTTGAGTTTGAGATGCATTGCATGAGGTTATTCCAGGGCATTTTTTTTTTCAATATTTGCCTATGTTTATGGAATTTGTAATTTAAAAAAAGGCATTTGAGAGTTACAATAATATTTATGAGCCCTTTTTAGTATGTCAAAAATCATGCATCGACCCCCTACTATTTGAGCCCTCCTCCAAAGAAAATGCTCACCCTAAATAGTTTTATTATACATGCATGAGGAAGCGCAGCCCGCTTGAGCTATGAGGTCATCATCATCTGACCTTTCTCTTGCATCACATATCTTTGATCTAAAATGGACAGTTTCCAGGGCAATATTATAATGGCCGTCCCTTCACGCAACCATGCATATCGGCAAAAGACTTTCTATTTTTGTCATGCATTTTACAAATTGCCATGCACATCAAACTAGGATAATGGGAATTTGGTACTATATATACAACACCGAGCAATTACAATAAATAGCGCTTATGTCTTTTTTTGAGTCAAGCCCTATATAGTATCTATAGGTCACCATGATACGCCAATGTTAAACCAATATTATTGAGCACGTGTGAACCGGGCTGGACAAGTTTGCGTGAAATTGGCACTCCAAGACATGTGGTAAGGCTAATAGCTCGTCGTATTTATTTCTCTACGCTTTATGTTGGTGTAAGATTGCAATTTGGCGCGAAACAATCCTCCTATTTCGATATGCCACAACAACTCTCATCATATGTGGGAATTATACGGTATATAGCTCTTGATATCAAGTTGTGATGCGGGGTAAAATGTCGTAGGGTCACGCGCAAACTGTCTAGCCCAGGGCTTCATTGACTTTAGCTTGTATTGTGGTAATTGCTCCGGTGACTGCAGCGTGCCAGCGGTAATATCCTATAGATGGACCGCGTACTATTAGCACTTTGTTCACCAGATTCGAGCAGTGTCAAAGTCCAGATCTTCCAACAAAATGTTAATAATTTTCCAAATAATGTTCCTTTAGTACTATCACTACTTCTTTTTACTACTATTTCACTACAAATCCCAGGAATTCAACAGCATTTGATGCAGAGCGTAGTTAACGCCTTCTTCTATTCTGTGATATTGCAAGCTTGTGTGTGCAAAATCGCAGAAAACTTAGGAGATTATGAAAACAGTTTTTGTCACGGCCAATGTAAGCTAATGTTATAAGCGACCAGGTTTAGTCGAAATTGGAGAGACTTTGGTTTCAGGGCGTATTATAATTGAGAATCATACGGATGTTAATAGCCAATTAGTTAGCGAAAATTGCCTATTATACCCGTATCTCTAAAGAACACCGTTAAGACAAACGAAGCCACATTAAATCACATAAATAGGGTAACTACGTTTTCGGTGAAGAGTGTTCTATCGGGATTTAACGGGATTAATAACACAACTATACAACATTCCTAGATACATATATAACTCGTGTAGACAATCAATAAATATGCACCAAGATGGGGAACAGTCTAGACATCACAAAATATTGCGACGGTTTTTTTCACTCTGCCGCTCCTGAACAAAATTATTCTTTACAAATATAAACTCCTTGAAAATATGAATCTAAACTACCATTAAACTATACTTGATTCAAATATACGTTCAACTTTGTTGGATATTTAATATTTTTATGCTTTTAAGCTGTTTACAATCTCACAAAATTGTGATTTGTTTTCCCTTTTCTTAAAACCACATAGGAATACGTCTTATGCAGATGCATTAAGCAATTTAAGTAATTTAATTTTATGTTTAACCTAGTTTTGAATGTTTTCCAACTTTAAATCTATGCTCAGCACGCTTCCTGTTCAGACGGGAGCCAAGAAAAATATAGCGACAATGATGTTAGGCGTAAGCCAGCTAAGTAAAACAAAACGGCACATTGATTCGCCGCTACGATACGTTTTTGCATCTGTTCAATTTATCAATAATAACTGCATTAATTGTAGATACATAACCGCGTGAACTCTGTGGGTCGCCTATCTTGAAAGTATCGCTTAGATAGCATCATCTTTTGACAACTCCTGCCTTTATATTTATCAGTACTTAGAATATACAGTGCGTCCCCACCCCACCCCAAAATAATAATAATAAGCTCTTTTAATAACTGGTGATATGAGCATCATATTGAGTTTTTATTCAGTAAAAAAATCTCAGTGAAGGAAAATTTGAAACAAATTGACTTTTGCACTGAACAATTTTCACTGACTACACTTATCCGTTGCCTTCCTTAGTCCCATAGCTGCAGATCTAGCAAGACGATAAAAAAATGCAAACTGCATGCACGAATGATCTATATACACTGGATTGGTCAGCTGGATACCGTACTTGAAGCCACTGTCCGCCATATTGGTAATCCCAAAAGAGCCCAAGCAGGATGTTAAGAGCCGGTCATTTACACGCAATGTGTGCCCATTGAAAGGTGCCTATAATAAGAGCCAATTCAGTGAGCTCAATGTATGTGTTTGGATCCAACCTTAGAATGCATCACTCGTTTTTGTTGGCTCTAAAGCTGTAGCCTTGTAATAAATAATACTGATGGTATATAAATATTGAATACCTATAGAGTGTGATAGTAAAAATATATCATGAGGTCAAATTTTGACTTTTCAATTTCACGAGGCGAAACCGAGTGGAATTGGACAGAGATGCCTCTGGAAAGACACCCTAAAACGGGCACCGGGATACAACTTATGTTAAAAAGGTGTCTCTGGAATGCTATTGTGTTGGACATACCATGCAGGATGTCCGCCGATTGTTTCACTCATCTATAAGACAGTTACTGTATTGTGTAACCAATTTATTTTATAGAGATTAGTAACTGCATGCACAACGAACATAATAGTCAGTTTGAAGAAAAACATTGATGAATGCATTTAGATGTAAATCAAAAATATTATATGACACTAAAATAAAATATCGGATGTAAAACGAGGGTCTTCCTAATTGATTGTTTTTAATTGAAAGAAAAAAAAACATAAAAAGAATATTACAAATTTAATCAAACAAGTGTTCAATAACATGAGAGTTACCTTGACCATCTACAGGTTTTTATTTTACACATATCGGATCTTGAGAATAACCTTTGAGATGATATCAGTGGTCTTTATAATATAGTACAAGATCAAGAGGTGGGTTTCATCTTCTGTCGGTTCTTTCGATATCTTGTACTTATTTTTTCTGAGAAAAGAATTAAAATTGGACAAAATGAGTTTATATTTTTGACAAGTGCATAATTAAATATTTCAAGTGTATAGTTTGTTATACCCACAAATGTTGTGTTGTAACAGAATACTCAAGGTGTCTTAAATGTAGAAAGGTATGCTAAATGTCATCTATATAGTTATAGCTTGTTAATACAACTTTGCTGAGTATTAAATTAAATGTATAGAAAGGTATGCTAAATGTCATCTAGTTATATCTTGTTAAGACACCACACTTTAAAGCTATAGTCGGCGTTGTATGGTTTCACTGCAAAGAGAGTGTTTAGTAATTCAATACTTTTCTGAACACGTTTTTGCTGTCGCTTTGCAAAGGATTTTAAACATGTATAGAGTGTTAATAAATAGCGTCCATATTATAGCATGGTTTATGATTTTAACGCGTCATGTTTAGTTTGTAAACATACACTGTATAAAAACAGTGTTTAGAAATTCTGGTCAAACTTTTGTGAAATACCTAAATATGTTTAGACTTTAAACATGCTTAGACAAAGTATTTAGAAAAATGGTGCAAAGAGGTTTCAATCCTGATCACTGTTTTTATACAGTGAACTTGCGATTTCATGGTCATGGCGAATGCTGATGGACGTTTTGATGTGGTAAGCATTCATTGGGCACAGGCACAGGCACGTTTCCAGCAAAAAATACAAAATTCTTAAAATAGCTGAAAATGGATAGATTGGCACTTGCATTGAACAATAAAGCAGTTTTTCACCAGGGAATATTATAATAGCCACGAAGAAGAGCCCTAGTTTCAAGCCGAAGTCAATAGGCCATTTCTAACTTTTACCCTTCATTTTCAGTCAAAACATCTTTGTTTTTAATAGTTAAATTTACATACCACTAATGAATCGAGAAACTTTAGGTAAAGATAATTCAAGGTTATACACCACTAACCTGGCTGCCGTAAGGATCAAAAATCTTGGGTGGACTACTTTCTTGCATGGCATCTGGAAAAAGTGCTTTAAAATGTCTGAAAAAACACTAGTTATATTAAGAAAGTGATGAAATTTCCTGATTGACATGGTAGACTGGTATGTTTTCTCAAACTAAGTGGCATTTGGACAGTGAATTTGAGGCAATTTACTCCGCGGTCATCAATTTCACATCGATTTGCAAATGACTAGCTTTGGCGACTATAGTGGGTTGCCGGTCTGACATCGGGCGAGTTTGATGATTCGTAACTAAAACATTTTCTGGTCATCATATGTTCAAAATTTGGTTATTTTGGTGATTTTAGCTTGTACTTTGGGGTGATATTGTTGTATTTCCTCTGTGAGAGTTTTAAATATGAAAAAACATGCTCAAATTTGCTATTTTTCCCATAGACTACTGTGTGTACAGTAAGTTAGTTAATGGTGTGTAACCTAAAAAGGACATGGACCAGTCGGATGTGTAATTTGCACAACACTCATGCGTTTCAGTTTTGCAACCCAAGCCATTAAATAAAACCACTCTGGAATAGTTTATTAACAAATTATTTGTTTTACACACAAAAAATGTTATAGGCTTACTCATATCAGGTGAGAGTTAGTCCATGAAAAACAATACAAACATGCAAAAATTTCAGTTTGACAAAAATTGAGGACGCCCTATATGCAAAATATGCCAGTGACCCTTTAATGTATAGTACACCAGTGTGTGAGCTGAACAAGAATTGATGTGAATATATTTTGGTGTATTACTTTCAAAAGAAAAGAGTTTAGCCAAACTAAATATATATAATGATACTAAAATATTACTTGCAAAGAAAAGAGTTTAGCCAAACTAAATATATATAATGATACTAAAATATTAAGTTCGATGACATGAACCGTGCCCAATTAAGTTTTTGAAAAATTGGGGGCGCCCTTCAAAAAAATGTGCTAATATTGCTTTAAAAGCATCCATAGTAAGATAACAACAACATGCATTCAGTGACGAACATTTCAAACAGATACGGAATCCAGGAATTTCTAGAAATACTTTAGTTTGCTTCAGATGAAAATGAATTTTGGCAGATAGAAGTTCTAAAATGTAACTCTACCGGGTAACTATTTTGCGTGAGTAGTGAAAATGGACATCCATGTTTTAGAATATGTTTTATTTTTTGGTTATCAGATTGGTTACTGTGTTTTTTAGTTTATTGATGCTATCTCCGCTCTATATATATATCTCACACTTCTCTCTCTCTCTCTCCTTCTTTCTTCTCTCCCTCCCTCCCTCTCACTCTCTCTCTCTCTCTCTCTCTCTCTGATTTTCTGTAAAGCAGTTCGTATTACATTTGTAAGCACATATTTTGAATTTTAGAATGGGAGGGGTCCGGGTTCGAGACCGTGTATTTTTCGTCTTTATTTAGTTCTGTGCTCGCCAGTTTCTCCGAGCTTCTATATAATATTCACATATTTTTAAATTAAAATAATAAATAATGATAAAACATTATTTTAATTTTCCCACAACATTAGACCGTCTATAGGTTGATTTCTCATAGATCGCGCATTTGGGTTGTGATTTTCGCATCTCGCTCATCTCAAACCACTGAAATAAATCGATGGCAATTATCATACCTAAAATTAGAACCATGCGTAGACTGCATGCTACGGTACCATCCAGTACCGCATATAGCGTAGGTTGTAGACTATTCGTACCCCTATCAATATCCTTATTGAGGGTTGGCTCACTGGTCCGAAAACTGTCAGAATTCATCTCACATCAATTTTACAATAGTATCTGCTAAATCGCGAGTACATCAACACAATTGAGGGCATGCATTTAAAACCACAGTGCACCTAATATTAATGACGTTGCCTAGCTGGCTTGGACCATGTATTTTCCTTTTTTCAATGCTCTTTTGAATAATATATGAAAAACATCATTATCAGAATTGAACAAATTTATCCTTGTCTTATAGAATGAAGTCACGTGATGCTAGCATGTCATAATTGATCTATTCCATTAGTTTGAAATGTTTGCATAAAATTGACTCGTTTTTAAGGCTCTTTTTTAACTCAATAAGTCTAGATTTCAACGCTACAGTATTTTCTCATAAGTTAATGGACGATTATTTTTGGAAATTAATAATGTAGCTTGTAGCGTAACATCCGCAGAGAGCTGGGAATGTCGTGTGATGGTGTATGAGTATACTATCTCGTGATAACTTTCAATATTTGAGTTTGCTGTCCAAATGACTGCGAAGTAAAAAAAATAACATTCTGTGACTGTTAGCTTAGCCTTATGAATGTCGGGTTCTTATCCAAATAAGGAAGATTTCACACAAAAAATATCATGCTTACTGGCTCAATGTTTAAAAGGCTGAGAACAATATTAATAATTGTGATTTTGTTAGCTCAAAGAACCATTAACATTAAAAGAATTCCCCGTATACTCCATCATATATCATTAGTTTTCGAAGAATTTGAGGAAATTGAACTGAACTGTATCAAGATTCCTTATATCCCTAAAATCCGTAATTTTACCACTTTTCAAAAATCACGGAGCGGACCCCAGCCTTATTTTTTGGGAAATTGCTCCTAGATCTAACAACACAAATATACGCTACCTCTTTTTTTGCGGTGATCGTCAGGTTGGTAGTCATTTTCCTGTAGGGACGTAAGGGATTATGGAGAAACATTTTCTCAGATTTCGAAATTGTTCTCTTTTCAAAAAGTCAAAATTATACATTTTCATGCATGACTTTATAGAATCCGTTGGAAAATGCGTTCAAATGAGTACAAACAAGCCTAGTCTAAGATCATTAGTTTTTAAGATGGCTTCTTAAATGACTACAGGTTATTTGGAAAGCCATCTTAAAAGCCACTGACCTATACGGAATATACCAGGCGGTGGCGGCCAAGCCTCATTCATTATAGCAATTCACCAAAAATGTCAAAAGAAATTACAGCAATACGTTTTTTTTTTTTTTTTTTTTGAACAAATTTATCCTTGTCTTATAGAATGAAGTCACGTGATGCTAGCATGTCATAATTGATCTATTCCATTAGTTTGAAATGTTTGCATAAAATTGACTCGTTTTTAAGGCTCTTTTTTAACTCAAGAAGTATAGATTTCAACGCTACAGTATTTTCTCATAAGTTAATGGACGATTATTTTTGGAAATTAATAATGTAGCTTGTAGCGTAACATCCGCAGAGAGCTGGGAATGTCGTGTGATGGTGTATGAGTATACTATCTCGTGATAACTTTCAATATTTGAGTTTGCTGTCCAAATGACTGCGAAGTAAAAAAAAATCACATTCTGCGACTGTTAGCTTAGCCTTATGAATGTCGGGTTCTTATCCAAATAAGGAAGATTTCACACAAAAAATATCATGCTCACTGGCTCAATGTTTAAAAGGCTGAGAACAATATTAATAATTGTGATTTTGTTAGCTCAAAGAACCATTAACATTAAAAGAATTTCCCGTATACTCCACGGGATACTCCATCATATATCATTAGTTTTCGAAGAATTTGAGGAAATTGAACTGAACTGTATCAAGATTCCTTATATCCCTAAAATCCGTAATTTTACCACTTTTCACACTGTTAAAAATAAACCTGTAAAAATACAGGGATTTGACTGGCAGCTGGGACTCACAACGTGCAGAACGTAAAATAACTGGAGCCGTAAAAATACGAAAATATTGCAGGGAGCGTAAAATAATGGCGTAAAATCTCAGCTTCAGCGTTATTGTTGGGGGGTTTGATTTGCTTAAACAATATTAAGAATTAAAACGTTATTACAATCCTCTGACAAAATTTTCATGTTGTAGCTATGGCATCATACAAACGTTGTATTTACATTACCACATGGTTGTAAAAAAGTTATATTTCAGGCAAACAATTTTGAGAAAAAGGCAATAAACAAATTGAAAACATGAAGAACTAAATATTTAAACCAGTTTATACACTTTGCTTTATATTGTAATGTACACATTATATTGTCACCAATTACTTAATCATCATATGAATAAACTTAATACATGTACCTTACTTAGATTCGAACCAGGGCCTTAAGATTACAAGTCCTAAACCTTATCCACTACATCCACTACACTACATGACTTTACTGATAGCAGATGCTAAAATTAAATATATATAATGTACTACTTTTTTTCAAATTAAACTAAATATAATACAAAAAGGAAGAAGAGTTTTTTAAACTATTTTTAAAAATTATAGGGAAAATAAGATTTGTGCATGTTTTTAATGACGTTACTTAGTAAAACGTTTTTCATAGTTCATATTCTTACATTAAAAACAAGTAAGTTACAAAGGCGTAATATTACGGAAAATATAACAACGGTCAGCGTATAAATACTACTTTTTTTCAAAAAGTGTAGTATTATTTTCTAGCCACTGTTTATTTACATTTTTCTGCTTCCAAATTGTAATTTTATGTTAGGTATAGGTAATAAAGCGTGAAGATTATTGAATAATTGGGGTTTACCGTAATTTAAAAGGTAAAGTCTGGTAAAATTAGGAACATTTTTAACAGTGCAAAAATCACGGAGCGGACCCCAGCCTTATTTTTTTTGGGAAATTGCTCCTAGATCTAACAACACAAATATACGATACCTCTTTTTTGCGGTGATCGTCAGGTTCACTGTAAAAATGGTGTCTTGGCGTCATATGTAAGACATGTCTTGGCAATAAACATGTCTTCAACAATAGAAATAAAAGAAAATAGAACCAACAAAAACATAATCTAAGACACGAAGACACGTCTTCCAGCCAGA
Organism: Ophioderma brevispina; assembly: GCA_023653785.1. NCBI lineage: Eukaryota > Metazoa > Echinodermata > Ophiuroidea > Amphilepidida > Ophiodermatidae > Ophioderma > Ophioderma brevispina. The sequence goes on from JAMKCH010023971.1 coordinate 92,474, forward strand.
CATGTCTCCAGTTGATGAAAAAAGACACGTCTTACAAACCAAATGTCTTGCATAAAAAATGACTTGTGAATTAATTAGTGTACTTGCAAAGAGACCGTGACATTTGAACATGTCGTGTATTAAGACATGACTTTGTGTCTGAATAAATACATGTCTCAAAATTGATGACACATTTTAAGTGTCTTTTGCCAAGACACCATTTTGACAGTGTTGGTAGTCAATTCCTGTAGGGACGTAACGTAGGGAGTATGGAAGAAACATTTTCTCAGATTCGAAATTGTTCTCTTTCAAAAAGTCAAAAATTATACATGTTCATGAATGACTTTATAGCATCGGTGAAAAATGCATTCCAAAGAGTACAAACAAGCCTAGTCTACGATCATTAGTTTTTAAGATGGCTTCTTAAATGACGACAGGTTATTTTATTTGGAAAGCCATCTTAAAGCCACTGACCTATACTGATATTACCAGGCGGTGGCGGCCAAGCCTCATTCATTATTAGCAAGTTCACCAAAAATGTCAAAAAGAAATTACAGCAATACGGAGTGCAAACCACAAACCAATTTGGGTGCTTTGATGTGGGTCGGTCATGGGTGTTCCCATGACCTACATACGACCTCGTCCTCGTTCGTTATTAATACAAACAAAATCAGAAATAACCCTTCCAGTGGAGTTGATTCTTCAACTCCAACGGTTTTGGAATAAGAAAATATTCCTTGACAACATATAAAAAAATCAGAATTTTTCGTCAAGATTTCGCTTTTACGTGTTAAACCAATGGCGACGCCTGAAATTGGGATTTCTTGGCCGCCCTCCCCTGGAATATACCAGGGATTAAAAAGTTTAACAAAAGGTAAGTGTACTTCGCCATCACTGTACGCCTCCTATTCTTAACTATCGTTAAAGGTGCAACGAGAGATTTTGAGGCACCAAATATTGTATCATAATAGTAATTTCAAATAGATTAGACACACAATAGATTTCTGACCTTGTATTTATGCTACAGAAATGTCTTGAAAGAGAGAAACATGTGATTTTGATTTGCTTGTATTTCAATGTAAACATAGGCTGAATTTCGTATTTGCTCCTATACAAAATTAGAAATTGCAGAATTTTTGTACCAAAGATATATTTCTCAGCTTAATCCTTTCAGATGTGGTTATTTTTGATAGAAAGCTTTACAGCAGGGCAAATATCAGAACTTTCAATTTTTTTGGGACACCTGATATGTGAAATCTCTCGTTGCACCTTTAAGTCCATGATATTCCAGGTGATTTTTGCCTTCTCAATCGGATGACTTGTCTTAAAGACGATAATTTATGTAAAGGACTGCTAATTCAAATTAATGTACAAAACAGCAGGCGGCATTTAATTAGCACTTGAACACGTCAATGGCTAAGACTTGTACAATGAAGATATAGAGAGTGTTAAAATCAAACATTTAACAGTATCATGCGTTAATAAGAACGTAACATCTTTGCAATTTAACGTGTTTTCATGTTACTCAATTAACACTAATTGTTCAACTCCAGCAAATAACGCCGTTTTAGTGTTTATTAAGAGTTGCTCAGCATTTTTTGCAGTGTAGGATTTTCAATTTTAAATTCCAGATATTTTGAAGTAAATTTGTAATTTTTCAAGTGTTTTCTATGTCTAGAAAGTATTTCCTTTTTTTTTCAGGTTAAGCGTGTATAGCGAATTGAGCTTATAGCAAGATACGCAACATCAGCTTTTTCCAGACATGAATGTAATCCATACGCTCCGTTGTGATACACATTATGCGTACTAAAACGTACTTAATTCTTCGCTTAAGTTACTACAACTGATGACATATACAGTTATAGATGTTATTGTTTTCGCCTTCCATCCTTGCAAATGACATAATTCTGGAAATATTTTAACCAGATAGATTGTATATCGATGCTTGAGTATTACGACTCTCAAGTCATCATTATATTGTATGTGTAATATTGTATATTGTACCTGAACTTTCAAGGTTCATGATCTTAATAATGAACCTTAAAGATGCAACAAGCGATTTCACATAACTGGTGTTCCTAATAAATATGAAAATTCTGATTTCTGCACTAATGTAACGATTTCGATCAAAGAGATCACCGCGTGAAGGGATTAAATTGAGAATTATTTTTTGTGTATAAATATTGTGAAATTTCTAATTGAATGCAGGAGCAAATACTAAATTTGGCCTATGTTTTATATTGAAATTAAACAAATCAAAATTGCCTTTAATTACACTTTCAAGACATTTCTGTAGTCAAATACAGGTAAGAAAAATCTATTTTTTGCGGGGGGGGGGCCTTATCTACACAAAATCACTACATATGAAACCCGAATACTCCAAAATCTCTCGTTGCACCTTTAATGAAGTACAAGTTAAAGTCTGACTCAAAAATTTCGAAATATTATTTTTTGTGTAATAATGAAAATAGTCAACTAGAACTAAAGATAGTAACCTAAAATGCACAATTCCGAAATTTGAGATGAATCGGATTTTTCGTTTTGATGCAGTAAACATTTATATGTAGTATTATGTCCCATAGGATACTGTGTATAACAAAAATTCCGGATCCGGAATTTTATAACAAAGTTGTGATTTTCTATATGAAGGAATTCGAGTTAAGCTTAGCAATTTCACACAGTGATTAGTATATGGACAAGCTTTATGTACATGCAAAAAACACGATTTTTTTTGGAAATTGAGGGCGCCCTCCTCAGGAAATCTCTGAGTCAGCCTTTAACTGAAGAGGATTACTAAAGGCACTTTTCAGTGATTTGCTAAATCAGAAAATAAAAAAAACAATCATCAAGAACATATTTTTGCATGCCTGTGACAATTGTGGATATCGTAACATACCCTATTTACAAGTGACAAGAACAAGAGCAACCTTACACCCTAAGGGCGCAGATGCATAATAAAAGACATGCCTAACTTAACGCAAGAAGCATGCAAGATGTGGAAAGTTTGGCATTGTGTCTCTTATACATCAGCACCCGCATAAAACTGAAAATCTAAAGGTCTTAAGTATCTAATTAGGCAAGTCGCAATCTACCAAAGATGACAATGACAGCTAGGGCCTATATAAGCAAGTTGCTATATTAAAAATAGCACCGATATAAACAAGTCACAATCTACTGAAGATATCACATATTTAGGCAAGTCACTATCTTTAAAGATATCAGTGAGGTTGCGAAAAAACATAAACGTCTAACGCGAACGCCTATTCTTATGCCTGTCTATTCAAAACAACTCTCCCACGACAAGATTTTCAATAGACAGGCATTCGCGCTGGACGTTTATGGTTCTTCGAAACCTCCCAAGTATCTAAGCAAGTCACTACCTACCGAAGATAACAACTATTGAAGCAGGTTATCGACTGAGGATTAACGCCTATTTAAGCAAGTTACTATCTACTGACGATATCGCCTATTTAGACATGTCGTTATCTACTGAAGATAGCACCTATGAAAGTAATAAGTTGCACAGAAATAAAACAAACATTTTCATTCACTTTACCGCATACGTGGTATCTGTTAAAGCTAGACAAAATACACTGAATCTTTTATTATTTTTATTAGCGTTAATGAGGTGGTTTTAATTCCACTCCTTTTTGTGACTGCGCCATAAATTTGCCAAAGCTATACTGACAGAGGTATGCATAATTTATATTAATTGCAAAAGCAGTCAATAGCTCCTGGACCCAATTTTTCACATTTTGCGCTTGGTTTGTCCATGCTCACGCGCGCTGCCAATAACGCATACTACCAAATAACCGATTTGCCTCGGTGAACACAACTAACTAAAAACAGAAAAAAGGGGTGTATAGTCTGTAATCACGCTAGAAAGTAATTTTAGCAGGATTGTTTTTAGAAAGGTCAATTTTGATGATAGTGGTATTATATTTTTATACAACTTCTTATCTTAATAAAACAGGCACCCTCACTATGTGTTGAAACTGTTATTTGAAAATATATTTTATAGCCTATAACAGATTGTATATGGTGACGAAATGTGTCATTTGAAGCAAGCATATTGCATATATTTGTACTCTTTCGAATAGGGAAACATCTCCATAACGATATGTAGTCGTTCGTTTGAGCGACATCCAGGTATATCTACGTCAGCTAGTTAATGCTATCGATTGATCGTCACTAAATTATACCTCAAATATCTTAAAACATACTAAACCCCCTACGATACACGTTATGTATCGATTACAATCACCGATTTTTCCCTTCTCCTATTGTAAGCTTTTCTACTCCATTACGGGATAATTGGAGACCTGAATGCCATGTGAATTTGTGCGCGTTTCTAATTAGTTAGATTACGATTCTCTTCGACAGTTGAGGATTCAACACAAGACTAAATGTCTTGGTATCTCTATATTTGGTGTAGTTGCTGCTTTGTTTATATCTATGTCACTGTCAGAGTATGTTTAACAGTAATATAGTTGTAATATCAGGAGTATATGTTGTAGTAGTATTAAGTGAAGTAGTATTAGTAGTAGTAGTAGTAGTAAGTAGTAGTATAGTAGTAGTAGTTATTAGTAGTATATAGTAGTATATAGTAGTATATAATAGTAAGTAAATTTCCAGTACTCAAAAGGGATTTCATTTCCTAAAAGTCTATCCTTTTTTGAACCAGTGGGTTGAAACAAATATTTACCTTACCTATATGATTCAAATTTTCCATATCAGAAGTTTGCATCGATGTACAAAAAAATATTATTTGGTTGAACACGGTAGGTATATGAGCAATAAACTTTGATCTTTCTGCAAATAATTATGATCATAATAATGAGCTAGAATAAAATGCATTCACCTTCCAGACCACGCCATATTTACAGAGTTTACAATACCTTTTCTCCACGTGGAATTCAATACTTTCCCTTCCTAACTTATTCAAAATGAAAGAAACAGTCTTATTTTGGTCATGAAGAATTCTTTAAATATTTTTGTTTCCAATAGTAGTACATTCTCAGAAAAAAATGTGGACTTAACACCTTTTTTGTCCTCTATTTGAACCCTAAATTTTGTTTAAAACCCTTCGAACCCAAAAGGTGTCCAACAGAACCCTAGAAGGTGCTATATTTAACAGATAAGACCTTTTTTATCGGTTCATTGAAGAAAGTTACGGGCTTCCATATAGAGGACAAGTCTAGAACTCCTTCGAACTTTTTTCTTAGAGTGATAACGGTTATAGTAGAAGTAGCAAGTAGTTGTAGTAGTAGAGTAAGTAGTAGTAGTAGTAGTTAGTAGTAGTAGTAGTATAGTAGTAGTAGTAGTAGTAGTAGTAGTAGTAGTAGTAGTTGTAGTAGTGGTGGTGGCGGCGGTGGGAGTTGGGGTAGTTGTAGTTGTAGTATAGTAGTTAAGTAGTAGACTGGTAGTAGTGGCAGTCGAGAGTAGCGGAGTAGCAGAGTAGTAGTAGCAGTATAGTAGCAGTAGTAGCAGTAGTAGCATAGTGTAGTAGTAGTAGTAGTAGTAGTGTAGTAGGAAGTAGTAGTAGTAGTTAGTGTAGTAGTAGTAGTAGTAGTAGTAGTAGTAGTCGTAGTAGTAGTAGTAGTTAGAAGTAGTAGTAGTAGTTCGTATTTCAGAGAGCCATTGGTCATAAAAGTTTTCATATTCTGTATAAGGGGGGGGGGCCCCCCCCAAAATCAAATCTACACGCAATATTCGGCTTACCTATATACTAAGCAAATTATTCAAATGTTAAAAAATATAACATTTTCGGTTATCCAAGGGATTCTGGACTCAAGGAATCGTTATATTATTAATTCAAAAATACAATGTTTGCTACATTTTTGTGTCCTTTGTATGTACGATACAGGCAGTATATTATTCCTGTCGCGGGTTGGTGTTTAAAAACTGACAAATATTAAATATCAGTTAATCTGTTCAGTTGTAGTGTGAATAACACAAAACTTTCATGTTGTGGGCAGCACGCTTGGCGGGTTATGAATCCTTTGCCACTGGGTATATATTATGTATAACATTATAAAACAAAGCACACCCCGCTTTTTTATTAAATAAGAAAAAAAAAAGGTAGTTTGCAATATTTGGGTTATATAAACCGAACGTCAAGATGTTCGGCCATACAATCTAAAACATGCAATGAATTATTAATCCACATATTCGTGTCCATAAAACTTTTATTATGTTGTATATACATTTTAGTAGTAAAAATACAGCAAGTGGTTGTGAATAATTCCATTAAGTGTTTATAACTACGTATTGCGTAGATTTAAAAAAATAACGAAAATTTAATGATTCTGTATCAGTGGTTGGGATAGTTTTAGGAACAACTGCAGGTTTTTTCGTTGTGATTAGGTGGGGAAATCGTCGATGGTTGTTAGCCTTGTAATGCATAGGCGGAAAAATATTTACTGTGCATCGCCGTACGTGGTTGGTAAACCAGAAAATTTAACCACGCTAAGGGAAAAAATCGAGTAATAACGTGAAATGTGAAGCAAGATTGGTCATGTCATCGTCAAAAGGTCATTTTGCTTTTGCTTTTAATGTCCAATAACTATGCTCATTGTTGTATTTATCGAACATGTGAAATAGGCCAAGTTAAAAACATTTGCGCATACAGGTAATAATCCGCCATTTTAGACACGAATATCAATGATAAAAAACACCATTAGGAGCACTTTTTCTAAATTTTTTACCAAATGTGCGGATTTCATAGTTGGAGATATACTCCAATGGGTAATTCCTATTCACACAAGATTAGCCCTATTCAGAACTTGGCAAATAGCTTTTGATATAGGTTAAAGAAAAGGGAAAATGTGTTTGTTTTTGTTCTTCTCAAATAGGTATTCATATAATTATGCACTAAATAAATTTAGTGAATAAAACGAGAAGGGGGGTTACTGCATTAAACGAAGTTTCGTTTCAGGTATCAAGAATATGGAATCTTCCCCCGGAATACTTCAGTTGTATAGAACATGGTGGTAGGTTTGTTCCAAAAGGCCATCTCTGTGTACGACGCGCTATAACATGAGCGGTGGTGTCTTAGAATGTTAGAGGGCTTAATCCTCTATAATCTTTGTAGTTTGGGTTGTCATTTAAAAATAAGATGTTTGTGCTGAATTTCTGTATGTCTATAATGCTAAAATGAATAATATTTAAATTTTGTGGTTGTTTTGTCAATAAAAAAAGACAAAATGTTTACATGTGGGTGGGTAATTGAGTAAATACTCACGTTGGACACTAGATCTTCGCATTATATTCTCCAAGAAGGTATTTTGCGGGGCCACAAGGCCCCGTCTTGCGCTCGGCATTGTGGCTGTGTGAGCTTGTTATTCCAAACCGTCCACCGAAAAAAAGCTATAAATCCACATATATGATTATATTCCTATAGTAACGCCATTATGTCAATTTGTTTCTGCTTATGGCTCCATGCTAGCAAAGTGGTTGTCGACGCGTGTACATATGTCATTCTCAGACGTTGTCTGCCTACCACGGCGAACGAGCAAGCACGAAAGCAGTCATTCACGCAAACGAAATTGTGACGAATTATCGTGGCGGGCGAGCGAGCCAGAAGATGGTATACTGTATAGACACAATCTAACTTGCGTCAAAATATTCCGGAGAAATAATCAAGAAGCAGAGCATGCGCAGTTATGACTTGTATTTACCCAGCTGTCAATTTACTTGCCCCTGAGGGCTGGGTAGCTATACGTCGTTACCATAGCAACGTTATGGTGCTTTTCTTTTTTCTTCCTCCCTATTTATTTCTTTCTCATCATAATGGTATAGCATATTTACGTGCTTCTTTCACAATGGTAAGGATATGAGAAGATGAATTCAAACAGAAAAGAAATGAAATTTTGTTTTTGATCGAATGTGGTATTCGATTTTGCGTTGTCACCAAAATTTGATTATAATTCTGAATACGGCTTCAAAGATACATATTTCCGTACGCTGTTGGAATTATAGGATTTGGCTCCTTTTCTTGATGGCGATACTGTGATGTGGTAATGGTGGTGGTGGTAATGGTGGTGATGGTGATGATGATGGTCATGGTGATGGATGGAGGAGGACGATCAGGAGAATGACAATGGCTTCAACGACGACGATGATGACGACGACAATGACGATGACAATGATTACGACGATGACGATGATGATGAAGAGGACGACGATGACGATGATGATGTTGTTGTTAAAAAGACAACGTTAAACATTTGATATTGATTACAAAAATATGATAATTGTTACATAACAATGAAAATAATAAATGATGCATTTGACTTAAGTGCCGATACTCAAGTTGCTTATATCGATTTCTCTGCCGTGGATTCTACATCGCAGTTGATCATTAATAATTTTCACAACATTTGCAGTGTGTTATTGTTACGGATGGATTGATACTCAATGATAAAGAACAAATGGCGCTCATATCAATTCACAATATTAATATTGATAATAATTTGTATAATTTGGCGATATAAAAGCTGCTACCGTATATTATTAATTTATGTTTACATGTAATATTCATTAAAGTGTTCAATTTGCTCGCAAACGTTAGCTTACTACCTGGGAAGGACATGGACGTACATTTTACGCATAAAAACTGCATATTATGTAGTATACTGGAGCTTTTGGAGGCCAAATACATCCTAGCACCCATTTTAATCACCAAATGTATTGAAATGTACTTATTACCTGAACATCGTGAACTCTTATAATATTATAAACACAGGCGAATGGAGTGCAGACAAAGAAACAAACCCTGATGGGCATCTTGTTGCATTTTACCACACAAACAACCGTGTTCTAACGTGCAATGAATAAATCGATTCATCAGTACAGGCTTATTACAAAATCTTTCTGTTTTTAAACAACACATAAAATAATAATAATACTAATAACAATCTGATATAGCGCCTAATGCAAAAGGCCTCCAGGCGTTCCATTCACATACAAAAGGAGCAATTTTAGATCATTACATACGACAAATACAACAAAGATAAAATGCTAATGTTTTAAACAATCATCAATTATACACAATTTCAAATCACTTAAGATAAAATTTTAAGTAGAAATTCAACATATATATATTGATGACCAACAGATAGAAGGAGAAAGACAACCCAGTTGCCTCCCATTCTAAATATGGATACACCTGTAATCGTCAGCTGTGAGGAGCTGTGTGTATGTACCCCACAGCGACATCGGTTATTTGATCTTTTCTGGATTCAGATGGCCTCTACCCTACCTAACTGATGCAAACAACTATCCTAAGCAACCAATTGGATTGAAGGTAGAGAACAAGAACAGAAAGAAAAAATAACAATATTATAATTATTATTGAACTGCTCAGAAACATGAAACGTATCAGAGCCAAATGCTGTGTAAGGATTCTTCAGAGTGACTTGAAAATAGTTGCTGATGAGCTAAGCGGATACTTTTGTGAGTTTATTCCACAAGTGTGATGCTGCGTAAGCAAAAGATCAAAAACTATCACCAAAACTTTGTTGTTATTTGGGCTGATTTACTCCGCTGGTAGCTCGACGCATATCCAAGGTTTCTCGGTGGTGAAGAACAGCTGGAGAGCTCATAGATATAGGCAGGGTGGACTGCCGTTGCTTGCCTTATAGTGAGAAAGCAGAATCTGAAAAAATACCCTCTGTTTAATTGAAGCCACTGTACTTGGTAAGAGAGCTGATGTTATCTGTTCTCGTCGACGGATTTTAAGGAACAAGACGGACAGCTTGCATTTTGAACTCGCTGAAACCTTGTTCAATTCTCTTTCCTGGAAGGGCCAAAAAGCCAAGGATTGCAGGAATCAACCAGCCTAGATGTAACCAAGGCGTGGACCAATCTGATGGGGGATTTTCCATCAGTTACTGTCGAAATGCCCAATTTTCCTTATCGAGAGCAAGCAGCTTTGCATAAGTTGTTAACATGAATTGATATTCTTAGTGATCATTCTAAGATGACACCAAGGTCCGTGCTTCAGCTGATGAATGTATGACTAATTGCCAAGATCATCAGTTGTGAGAGTTTTGCTAGCCGATCTGTTAAAATGATCGCGAAAGTACAAGTTCATCTCTGTCTTCTTGTCATTTAATATCAAGTTGTTGGATTTACCAAACCAGGATCTGATGTCTGCAGTCATGTTTCAATTTTGTTCAGGCTGGCTTTCATCACGATCCCGAGGTGGACAGTCCGGTAAGCTTGGTCACAGTGTAAACACAGATTAAAATACCGTGGCATTGAGATATCTGTAGTGGGATACTGAACAAGATGAAGCCAATAGGTCCAGTAACAGCGCCCTGTGGGACTACCACACAACTAACATCTTAACCGCAACAGGAATCTTACGAAGCACCTCTGACTGATATCGATTGAGTTCGGCCTTCTAGGTATGACGAGAACCAACTTAAAATGCTTTTCCAGTTACCCCACACCGTTCAGTTAGAGCTGATTTAGCGTTAGGAGCCTGTTTGTGGTCATGGTTTTTTGTCAAGAGCAGTCAAGATTTCATTTTTGCACCCGTAACAGAGCAGTCTCAGTTCTGTGATATTGCCGGTATATGGCGCCGACCTGCATCGGAACATGAGATCATTAGAGCGATGAGATAAGTCTGCAACTGATTCACTGCTACTCTTTCAATCACCTTTCAAAAAAAAAAAAAAAACGAGAAATGGCCGATTGGATATAGGCCGATAATTTGAAGGATGTTGTGTCCAAGAGCCAGATGTCTTCTTGGAAATCCTCCCGAAGACACTGAAAAATTGGCATGCTTTGTTATGACCTGGTAACAGATCTCTAGACATAGTTTTTAAGAGACCAGCCTAAGGGTCAGGGTGTCAGGTACTTGATCGCTGCTGATTTGATGGATTTTCAAGACCTCTTCTTCAGACGCTGTAGAAAAGTAGCTGAAGTTGCTTTGGCATGACTCTGTTAGTATAGTAGTAGTAGCATGTAGACTGTTCCGCAGCTTCTTGATCTTCTTGTAAAAATATTAAAAAAAAAAAAAAAAATTGCTGCAAAACTGATCTTTTGGACATTCATGGGTAATCGACGGTTGCTTCCACTCTGGGAGAGGTTAAATTACTGACTACACGGCGTCCCCGTTGATCACAATGTAGTATCTGGTTGTTGTGATACTCTGCCTTGGCTTTAGAAAGAAGACAGTTTGTATTTAGAACCTGATTTTGTGAAGCCTCTTGCACACTGTGAGCCCTTCTGTGAAACTCTTCTCAGCACAAAGAGTATTTAATACGAAGTTGCATGATGACGCAGACTGCAGATTCGAATTGACGTAGTGAGCATGTTCATGCAGGGTCCTTAGATAAGATGAATTTTTATATGCATTACTAGAGAAATCAACAGTCAGCATCTGAAGGCAAACGACAGTGCAGATCGTATATCAGAGCCAGAAGATGTCTCTTTGATGTTGCGAATTTTCCGAGTCTGCATGGTTTTAATGATTGGTTCAGGTCGGTTGATTTGATGAAGCACTTAACAGCATAGTGGTCAGACGGACAAGTGACTATGAGTTGAAATATTGCTCACAAAATTATCTTGTTTCCAAGTTATTAGTAGAATCCAGAGTTTGGTTTCCGATGTGAGTTGGGCCAACACTAGTTGTTTCAAGTCATGAGGATCTAGAATATGAGGAGGATTGAGGCCTCACGGTCATCAGCACGGTCCAACCCTTTACATTAAAGTCTCCAGTTAGAAGCAAATGGCCACTATACCGAAACGGTCAAAGTAGCAAGACGAGAGGAGATGCACTAGACCATTTATAAGGTGACTTTATTTTTCTTATCAGACTTGATGCGTTTTTGTCAGATTAAATAGTTGGAAAGGAGGTAGAAGATGATTATCATTTTTGTGACATTCATATATTCCATGGAGTTAAACTCGCAGGTTCCTCGTTTATTCCTTACATGGAGACCTCCCTACGAGAATAAGCTGTACCTCCACCCCTTCTATGACGGCGGTGAGAGTGATAAAGCTTACACTTAGGTAGAGTTTCTGGATATAGCAATACTCAATCATCTCTTTCCATCTCCAGTCAGCACGATTCGGTGATGGCAAAGCTATCCAACTGATTTGCTGATGGCGAAGTCACAAAATGCAGAGCCGATTTGTTTTTTTTTTTTTGCCGTCGATAGACCTGGCATTCCAGGTAGCAAGCGTACTTCATTTGGTTATATCGTGTAACTATTCGTACCCTAATCTAAGAGTTATACTTTTATTATTGTGTTACCCTGATTCGACATGTTGATTTCTGAATGCACGTCCTCGTAGCAATCCTACGTTTTTTTGTGCTTGTCACCACGGCTTCCACGAAAACGAAAAGCACCCATGTTGCAATGATGGTTACAACAACGACAAAAATTAAAGAATTTCACACCAAAACATTTAGTGATATATACTATGGCATTCCACAACAGATTTGCAGTGAGCTGCAGATCGTGACAGCGCAAACAAAAGACTAAATTGACATAAAACAAAATTTGCACATTTCGTTCACCACGGCCAATGGTTATCCAGGGGTAGGTATGATATTCTGCTGACCCAAGAAGGCTTGTGAGTCAGTTCAGATAATCTCGGACCAGACGGGGAATATTGCTGATTGAGTAAAATAGAAATTAAATCTTACCCAACTTATCAGTTTTATAAATAACTATTTAAATTAAATATGTAAAAAATCAGCAATGATAATGCAAAGTAACCAAGCACAAACAAACTAACCCTAAAAGATCTGGTGTAAAGAGGCACGATAACATGTCCAGACCAACCCACCACCCCAATTGTTTTGGAATCTTTTCGCATAATTTTTTCGAATGTTAACCGATGTAAATCAAATCAAATCCAACTTGAAGTGAATAAGGCCGAAAACTGCGTCTTTATGTAATAAAAAGATGTCTTAGTAGTTCGTCGCATACGACAGAAATCCCAATATATAAAAAAAAACAACTCTATAGCCCAATCGTAATTGGTGGCGATGAAAACTTCAAATTTCCCTCCGTCCCATCTAAAAATAAGGCCCCAGCTCACGAAACTGACCTCTACTCGACTTGCGTGAACCGAGGAACATTTAAGGGATGAGCGTAGAAAACGTAATTAGCCCTGGAGTAGCAGACATTTGTACACATCTTAATTACAAAAGGTTTTGTAGTGATTAATGTGTTATAATAGCCTCCATTTTTCTCTGATTAAACTTTTAAAATATTCTTTTCTCATTTTATTTGAGCAAAGATTTCTCACAAGAAAAGACTTTGTTTACTATACAAGGAGAACGGGATCATAGAGTTGTTTTATAGGCAAATCACCCTGGTAGATAGATTGCACAATAAGGGAATGGGTAATTCCCCAGATGTAAACTTAGAAACTGAGTCAACTTGTTTATGCTTTAAGATCAAAACATGTTTGAGGGATAGGTAATTCCCCCCATAAAGTTATAAATGTGAACAGAATGTAATTTTTTTGTGAAATCTGATTTGATGGGTGCTAGGTTATGCTTAGGCATGAAGTATGATGTAATGATGATTGTTAGAAAGGGAAATTCAGGTCTGAGAAGTTAAATAGTCCTTGTGACTGAAGTGACTGAGGTCAGCAGTTATAAAATCACTTACATTATGGTCTACCTAGTTTTATCTACATAATGGTAGATTTATGCTCCACACAGTGCAGGATAGTTTCAATCCATGTGATCTAGTGCTGTAATCTTCTACTGTCGTCTTTGAAGCCGAAAGTGCTGGGAATCAAAAATAGGATGCCAAATTGGACAGATAGAAATCGTGGTGATTCTCTTGGACTGATATACTGTGGAATATTAGAGACGTTGAGGGACTTATGTAAACTTGTCGTCTTGAACTGCTGACACGTTAACTTCAGGACTGAGTAGATTCCCTGGAATATATTAACTGAGGAGTTATAAGCGTGCTTTTGCATGCTTTCATTTTGAAGTCTTCGCTGTTAAGACATATCATCTTTGACCTGCACCGCCTTCATGTGGACATTACGGGACATTCTTGAAGGACACTAAGTATTAACTCATTATGTGTATTGTGTCAATTTTGGATTTAATGTCATGTTGTTGGACATAACCAAATTCTTGAACTAAACCAATCAAAAGATCATAAAAAATCTGTTTAATTGTATAAAATTTAGATCACTTGTGCACAAGGCTCATTTATTTTTGTTTGAAAGGTAATTCTGACCTTAGACGCCTACCAGACGTCCACCGAATATATGAAGACAGACTGACAGGAACCCCTGAAACATAATTCTTATGCCACAAATGGTGCTTCAGGGAGGCCAGACAAAGTTTTTTGTACAGGGGTCAATTTTTAAATTGGAATCCCATCATGTTGAAGTATACCATGTTATTTCAACCCACAGGATTCAGGAAGGTATAGTTGTACTATCCACACTTAAGTTTAAGAGTTATAAGCTAAAAACCGCGCAAAATCAATAAAAGGGGTCATTTCAGTTTGACCTGGGTCCAATTTTTTAAGTTGCCTCATTTTGGATGTAAAAAAATGGTGCAATTATTGATGAAACTCATAGGATCAAATAAAATAGTTTTTTTGAGTGTCTCAAATAGCTTGCTTAAGAAACAAGGTCAAGCCCCCCTTGAATGCAATGGAACTTGACCTTCGTTGCCCCCTACATCGGCAACTAAGATTTTAGACAGTCAAACTATTCCTTATTTTAATCCTCATGAACTCCATCAACAATTTTGCACCATTTTTTACTAAATCGGAACAACTACCTTTAAAATTTGACACCTGTACAACTGAATTGACCCTTTTTATTGTTTTTCTGTTTTTAGCCTGTAACATCTTAAACTTTACGTTGTAGATAGTATATACCTTTCCTGAATCCCTGTGGGTTCACCAATAAACCAATGGATATACTTTTTCAACATGAATTGGATCAATTAAAATTTGACCCCGTACAAACCTTGTCTTGGTTCCCCTCTCCTTAAGGCGCCATTTGTGACACGTAAGGATCACGTTTTAGGGGTCCCTGTAGTCTGTCAACATATTTAATCACTCAAACCTTTTGGTAACTTGAGATGTGTTACAAATGTCTGTTTAGCTCCCCCCGGTTTATATATGGCGCTTATTCCCAGCTATTTCATGTGGAAGGACGTTTTACAGCGCCGCTCATCGGAATCTAACGATCTCCATTATTCTAATTACAAACTGCACATACAGAATTTCTAACTTGAACATTTACCATAGTTTTACTATACCTTGTTTCCCAAAAAAACCGCAACACTTGGTGCAGGAGTTCCTAGTTTTACGAACAAAGTAAACGTGCATGACTCTTAATTTCTTTGTTGTAAGTAAGATGGGAATTTAGCTAATAGTCCTGAAAAGTTCATAAAGGCAGAGTCCATAGTTTTTAAGAATCTGACCCCAACATCAAGTAACCCGCAGAACCCATTTTAACAAAAATGAGGAGCTGTTAACAACCACAAGACTGGCAATGAGAACATAATGCCAAATACAATATTGATTGCAATCAACTTTCCTTGCCCAAATTTCTTGCAGACGACTCTACTGGGTCAAATGAATGCATTTACTTTATTTATTTAACTATAAATCATCAAACATATTTAATTTGGTGATAAAAATATGTTTCAAGAGATATAAAACTATGACAAGTCATAGACAACTCCACATTACATAAATGATAAATGCGTTGGCTCAACTTGTGTTACTGAAAAAAGTACATTCTCACTTTATGAAGTCAAATCTATGTTTTTCAACACAACCCTCATACCAATATCAGTATATTTAATTCGTCATTAAATCTTTGGGTTAAGATCAATCTTTGTGTGACGTCACCAAATGATGATGAAGGATTATCTCTAATAATGCAGTCTTATTTGGACAATAACGATAGTTTTGTTGTATCATACATTCCTAAATTCGATCTTTAAAGCTTTTTAAGTGTATAAAATGCATAGTTTTTCGGTTGGTTATTACAATGGAAACATCATATGCAATATTTTTGCAGCAGACCTTTCTTTTAAAAAGGGGGGAATGTTGGACGGGTGGTTGGGGACTTTTGAGATTCATATTGGTGGTCCTGGGCGTAAAACGTACAGTGCCGTCATGTGGTAGTTAATCGCGCCTCAATTTGGTTAAATGGGTCCTGCAGTTACTTGATTTATGGGGTCATATCTTAAAAATATTTTTTTTAAAATAATTGTGTAAACTTTTTTTTTGGGGATATTAGCTAACAGTCCCACTTTACCACTTGCAACACGGATAAGTTAGTTCACATGCTTTTATATTTCAAAACTTTGGCGCCTGCCACTAAGTGTTTTGCGTTTTTTTTGGTACCACGGTTACCAATGCAACTGTAACAAAAAAAATCTCGCTTATATAAACAACAAACCTAATTTATAAACGCTATTTATCATTCATCATCATCATCATCATCATCATTTCCGTCGTCGTCGTCTCATCATCGTCCCGTCATCGCCATCGCCATCTGCCGTCTTTTCATTTTCAATCGTCGTTTCCTTCTCTTTCGTTTAAGGCCTCGTCCATTCTCGTCATCGTCATCCATCCATTCCATCACAATCATCACCACCATTACCACATCACAGTATTTCATCAAGAAGAGGAGCCAAATCCTATACATGTAATTCCAACAGCGTACGGAAATATGTACATCTTTTGAAGCCGTATTCAGAGTTAATTTTGGTTGACAAACGCAAAATCTCATTTGATATCAACACAAAACTATTTTCAAACGCTAATTGTCATCATCCATCAGCAGCAGCAGGTATCATCATCATCATATCGTCATCATCGATTGGGGTCGTCGTCGTCGCCGCCATATTGTCATCAGCATCGTTTCGTCAATCTCCGTCGTCGTTTCAGCTACCGTCATTCTCCTCATCACCATTCTTATTTTTTATTATCATAGTATTAATTGTTATAGTCATTATTTATATTATGATTATTATTTTTCATTATTATTATTGATATTGTTTAAGATTGTTATTGTTATTATTTATTGCTGTTGTTGTTGTTGTTTGTGAGAGATTTAATTTTAAATTTTCAAGGAAAGCAATGTAACCGGGAAAAAAATTGCGAAAGCCAGTATTCATAAGTTAAAGGACAGAATCCCAGCTGCGGCTTCTCTCAACAAAGATTTGTACTTTTTCGTGCTGTCAAGTGTAAAACCGTAACAATATCAAACAAGAAAGAGCCGCCTTCAACTGGCCACCAAGTCTCCACTTCTTTGGCCAATCCATCAAGTAAGGACCTGTCCATAGGTCTCCTCTGATTACCAAAATGGCTAAAGTTGTCACTCAGAGACTGGGATTTGCTCCGCTCAAGTTGCACCCATCTTAGAAAACTCAAAGGCTGTTTATATATAAGTTATGGTTGATTTAATTATGTTATTGTTTAATATGCAAAAGCTCAGCATGGTGTTGGGGCAACACCCCTAATTTCCATCTTGGTATACCCTGAAAGTGAGCTTGAGAAAGTGAGCTCACCTCTCAACCACACACTCTCCAACCAGTCCCCATCAGCTGTCTTCCTTTCTATCTTCCTATCATCGACCGCGTCGTTACTTTTCCCACACCCCACACCGACCCCATTTAACGCGCGCACCGGTTGGAATTGTCATTCTTTTCCACCGCATGTTTATGGACAAGCACGATCTCCTTATCCAGCTACTACCTGAGATGCTCTCAGTTGGACCCTTAGGCGCTCAGGCAGGTCTCATGACCTTGCTGTGAAATTCCCATGGTCACTGAGCCTCCTACAGAAGGATCATTCTCTGTATAGTACAAGAAAATTAAACAAAATAGTGGTTTGGGGTGCCTGTTTGACGTCAATAATAGTTGCAACAGAGCGATTTGGGCGTAAATGTCTTGGGCGAATAAATATCAAAAGTCTAGAAGTAAAAGTAGCGGATAACGGGTATTTGCAGGAGGCAGGTTTGTACGGGGGGAGGGGAATATAAAGTAGGTACTATTGGCACTGAAAATCTATGTTAACAGTTTGGTAATGTCTAGGTTGAAAAGTATAGTTTTTAAGAAAAAATATCATCAAAAAGCTGGGGTTACTTATGGACACATTTTCAGAACTATATTTGGATCAAAGTTTACGGACATTTATGGCCAAAATTATTTAATTTTTTTCCATCTGTATTCCTTTAAAGTCGGAATCGAGATATTGTTAGCACTAAAGGACTCAGAAGCCGAAAACGGACAAAAACATACGGCGCAATGGCACATGACAGGCATGAATCAGTGCAATGCTGATAGCTGGAATCGGGTTATTTAGTTTCAACAAAAATCGGAGTTCAAGGATTTTTTTTTTTTTTTTTAAAAAAAAAATTAAAAAAAAAAGGTCAGCATACCTTTTTTTTTCATTTACAGCGAAATGTACAAAAGGTGTGTCAGCTTTGGGACAACCAGATTTTTTGGCTTATAGATTTTAATGAGGTGTACACACGAAAAAACGTGAAACCACTCAAGGTCAATCTGGCCTAATTACATTAGGTGATTGCAGTTACTACGACTTAAGACACTATCATGATGTTGAAAAATATTTGAAATTTGCAGAAATGGTTCAACGTGAGGATAAGTCTGTAGAATTCTCATAAGTTACCCCTTTCCAACCGAATAATTTACAGAAAAGGAAGGGACAACGGCAGGCCAAGATACGATTCCTAATTCAATTACGTGTTGTTAGAAGGTGTCCGAACGGACAGTTAATGCCTAAAATTTCCGATTCTGTCGTTATTAGGTGTTTGGTCTTATCATTTGCAGGGTTTGTTAGGATACCTGTACTTGTTACGAAATGCCTAAAATTGATTTTGATGATTTTTCGTTTCTGATTTAGCAACTCATTGCTAGTTGTGTCTTTAAGGTTACCTGCACCTTCACAAACCTTTGAGCTGTTACAACTTGTATGAAATATTACACCCGAAGGGTTGATTTAAGAATGCCAAGCACTTCTTATTGATATTTGAACACAATTTTATTGCGACGTACCCGTACCCATTACATGCAACATCAGTCGTTGAAATGTCTATTTTCAATAATTCCAACAATTAAAACAGCCACAATTCAAAACCCTTGTCTTCAGAGTTGTCTGTGAGAGTGTGAGTTGTGTGCAATTTAAAGTTTTCAATTAAAAACTCAGACTTAAAAAGCAGTAAATTCAATGTCGGACACAGTTCAGTTTTGACATTAAGAGATGGGGAATTACCTAATATTTACCGTTAGCTTCACGTTTGCAGCCCTATCCCCCTTCTACTTCTTTATCTTCATCTTCCTCAGATCGTGTTCATCATCATTCGTCATCATCGTCAACTTCATCATTATCTTCATCTTCTTCAATCTTCTTCTTTTCCACCCGAGATAAACTAGTTTTTAATCATTTTTTTATCTCAAACCTGGGAAGAAACAGAGCATTTCTGGTGACTCTTTAGTTCTAATTGACCATTTTTAGTTAATATGGAAAGAAATATATATTGCGAAATCCCGAGTCAGCCTAGTACCAACTGAAGAAGGAAATTACAGCGATTCTAACCGCGGACGTCCCCGTTTCCTGTGGGTCCGCGGTTAGAAGCATGTCTGACCTTTACTTCGGTTAAGTTCAAGACAGATAATTTAGGTACACAAAGAAAAGACTACAAAGTTTTTAGAATCAATCTTAACATATATTTCCCAAGACGTCATGGTTGTAGACATTTTAAATAAGCCTTATTCCTCTCATCAACAACGCGCGAGGAAACATGTCCTTGCAAGTTGATTTAATGTGTTGACGCAATTGCTTTGCCTGTATTTCTTTACAAGCTAGCTTTACTCGTATTGTTATATTGGCCTCCATTTTGTGATTAAAAATATAATTTGATTTTCAATTTTATTTGAGGAAAAGGTTTCTCACGGAAAAACACTTTGTTTATTATAGAAATCCCCTTGTGCTATATTGAGATCAGACCAGGTGTTATTTACTAGATAGATTGTGCAAGAGAAGAAAGTGGAATTCCCCTAGTGTTGTGTTGAGATACGCACCTGTTGTTTATAACTAGACAGGTGAATGGGAATTCCCAAGATGTAAATTTAGAAACTGAGTCAACTTGTTTATGCATTGGGATCAAAACATAATAGGTAATTCCCCATGAAGTTATAATTGTGCGGTGATACAATGCAGATGACGTAATTTATGTGAAATCTAATTCGACAGTGCTAGGTTATGTTTATGCATGATAATGTTGTAATACCTCTTTTTAGATATTAGCAGTGGCGTAACCAGAGGGGGCAGGGGATGCAGCTGCCCCCCCCCCCTTTTTTTTTTTTTTTTTTTTTTTTTTTTTTTTTTTTTTTTTTTTTTTTTTTTTTTTTTTTTTTTTTTTTTTTTTTTTTTTTTTTTTTTTTTTTTTTTTTTTTTTTTTTTTTTTTTTTTTTTTTTTTTTTTTTTTTTTCTATACTAACAAATTGCAATTTTAAGGGGTGTATTTAGGTTCGATATACAGTATAGTTATAGCTAGTTTTAATCTACAATAATGGTAGATTTGTGATTACATAGTGCCAGGATTTCTAATATTTTGGATGCCACCGGAGCTTGATAGCTGATGAACTGTCTGCTGTCGTCTTTTAAGCCAGAAGAGCTTCAGTTTTGGAATCAAAAAGAGATTCCAGTTTGTGGTCCTAAATGAGGACATTGGCGGCAAACTGATGGTGGTAGAATACCTGGATTTTGTTACTGTGGAATATTAGTGTCGTCGAGGGACTTATTCAACCTTGACGTTTTAAAACTGCTGGACAAAAGTTACCTTCAGGACTGAGAAGATGCCATGGAATATTAACTGAGGATTATAAGTGTGACTTTGCATACTGTCATTTGGAAGTCTTTGCTGTGAGGACATATCATCGTTGAACTGCAACGCTTCTTTAAACTCGTGGACTCTAAGTATCATAATCTTAAATATTGTGTGTAATTTTATTATATATGTAATTTTGTTTTGGATATACCACATTCTTTAACCAAATTGATCAGATTAAAATCATTAAATCTGTTGTATTATATAAACTTTAGATCACTTGTGCACAAGGCTCATTTATTTGTGTTTGAAAGGTATTTCTGACCTTTGACCTCTACGAGACGTCATAACAGAATCCACCCATTGGTCATCTTCAACGTTGGCGTCCATCATTGTCTTTGACTATCGCAAAATTCGAGATCAGAGGTCGAGATCAAGATGGGAGGATACCTGGTGTTCGGGGGATACAATTAAATCCGCACCTATACACCCAAAACCCACCATTCTGTAGGTGTGCTCTCTTCGCCGGTGTCCGAATTTGTTTTTCCCCGACGTCATTTGGAAAGAAGGATTTATGTGTAGCTTTAAAACTCACCGCTGTTTAACAGACGGTTTCATGGTGCGTGGGTGGACCGTGTGTCATTGTGTAGAACAATGGAAACAATCTTGCAGTTACCTGTCCATTTTCCCTATTCCCTGTGCACACAGTGCATTCAATAGGATTGTGAACCTTCCGCTCACTCCTCGGTGATTAACACATGGACATGAGTAACTCACGTCGTCGCGAGAAAAGTGCTCACAGGATTTTCTTCGTATAAGCTCTAATTGTAGAATACCTGGCACAAAAGTATCTCGGCATTTGTTTTTCGATCAGTAGTGTGCCACAAGCCAAACCTTTTGAAAGGTTTTCGAATATCATTTTGTTTGCCTATGTCTTGCTCTTTCAATTTAAGACTTCGCTTGTAAAAAATCGTGCTAAAATGGCTGAGATGGAGTGCCCGAAAGACGCAACCCCCCCCCCCCAACCAAAACTTGCAGTTTTTGGATATTTCAATGGTCACTGTGTAGTACAACGCATAATACGTGTGTATTTTTGATTTTACACAAAGAGTTTTTCGACTGAGAGCGAGAAAGCCTCTAACGTGCAATATTGGTCGTGTCCCAGTACTCTGCATTGCCCATTGAAAAATTCCAAAACTGCACTTTGGTTTTTGGGGGTTTGCGTCTTTTCGGGCGTTCTTTCTCCGTATTTCCGCACACTTTTTTACAAGCCAGTTATTAAATGAAAGATGGCAAGACCTCGACAATAAAATGTATATTATTTCGAAAACTTTCAAAATGTACGACTTGCACAATAACTGATCGAAAAGCATGCCGAGATACATTTTGTGCCAGGTGTATATTATCCAATCAGTAACATAATTTGAATTTTATTAATTATGACAATTCAGAAAAATCCGAAAATGGTTAATTTATAACGAGTGGTAATCGGTAGGGGAGAATGGGCAAAATAGGAGGGGGGGCGAAGAAGGGGGGGGCAAAAAATCACCATGATTTCGGGCAGATTCAAAGGCGCCATGGAAAAACGGTTAGAGCTATACTCCCCCCCCCCCCCCCCCCTTTCGTTGGGGGGGGGGCTGCGTGACTCATTAATGGCTAGACTTGTCCATGCACAAACCGTGACATTTCAGTAGCGATGGTATTTTGCACCGTATGTCGGGATCGCATAACAATGTAATGTACGGTTGCCAGTTCCTGAGTTTTAAGTTTCTTTTATAACTATATTGACCGAATCCGTGCTTACATAACATGTCAATACTTTAACTTACAAAGAGTTATCTACTATGAAAAAATGCCAACCTGGCTTGAAAGAGGACAAAAGAGGCTGCTTGCTATTATGTAAACTAGTGGGAGGCCCGCGCTTCTCGCGGTCTCCCGCTAGCTGAGTAACGGGAGTATCACTGAAACAGAACCGTGTGGTCAGTAGATATAGTCCTCCTGGCTCACTGTCCGGGAACAAGGGTGAACAATAGGCAATCGATTCAGTTGACTCTTGCGCAACATTATTTCATCAATGCTTTTTTTATCCGTTGTCAATCTATGGAGCCCGGACTATTATACCTGCCAGACTATGATTACTATTTCAACACAGGTCACTGAAACAGAAGCGATCACCGTGGCGATCACTGATGAGATCTAAGGAGACACAGTGGCCACACTATCGCAACCACCCAGGCTATGATTCGACAATTTTGGCATATTGGTCGCCTGTTCTAGCTTGACAGTACTCAGTATATGGTCATGTTTGGCTTATTTGTGTATTTGTCCTGCCAATGAGGACTGACTTTTGATTGGTACTCTTGGAAACTATTTTATGGGCCAAACCGTATGAAGTACCTCACGCAGATTTCTAACCAAATCACAGATGACAGTCCTTCACATTTTTGGGTGTATTGTCAAAACAAACAACAACAAAACAAACAAACCAATCCTATTGATTTCGTGTATAAAACTTTTTAAGCTCATGGAGGTTTTCCCCTTGCCGGCCGACATCCGAATAAATTTTAATTTGGTGGCGGTTATTATTTTGACAATTTTGTCACACTATAATCAAGTAGGACAAAAAATTGATTGAATGAGGGGCAATGAGATGCACCATATTGCTGGTATTAACTAATATACGGGGGTGGCACTTCCCATCTTGGAGGTACGGTATGTACTGTAAGGCTGTTAACTATTTGCACGCTGAGCAAATCTGTATAAGTTATAAAAGTACACATAGTCAGTAGTGGCATT
Organism: Ophioderma brevispina; assembly: GCA_023653785.1. Taxonomy (NCBI): domain Eukaryota; kingdom Metazoa; phylum Echinodermata; class Ophiuroidea; order Amphilepidida; family Ophiodermatidae; genus Ophioderma; species Ophioderma brevispina. Next base: position 116,069 of record JAMKCH010023971.1, read on the forward strand.
TGAGATTGCTTTCCAAATATTTGTAGGTCATCTGGGATGCCATCTAATAAACGAACAACAAAGGCTATGTCTTCTTTTGACTCATTTAAAGCATTTTCACGCTCATTGCAAATAAATAATTGGAAATGTTTATAACAGAAAAGACAAAATGACCAAATTCATCTTTGGAGCGAGTCTACTATCTGCCGAAGCGAAAAGAGTAAGAAACCCCAATTTTCAAGAAACCGCTGTCACCCAAAGACCCCATGTATTTTGGAAAATGAGTCACCAAAGACCCCATGTATTTTGAAAATGTCACCCAAAGACCCCCATGCATGTATTTTGAAAATGTCACCAAAGACCACATTTTTTGGAAAGTTTACCACTGATCACTAAAGGACCCCTTTTGGGAGAAAATTTTAAAAGTTTCAACCAAAGACTCTATTTGTGTGAGTCCTTGGCACGAAGCCCCAGTGTGTGTTTGGGAAGCGCCAGCCTTACACCCATATCCATTTCATGATGTGATCCCGTCCCCGGGTATACGCTACTCCTAAATATTCCATACACTGTTAAAATGTTCCTAAGTTTACAGACATTTACCTTTAAAAAATTACGCTAACCCCAATTTTCACTATCTTCACGCTTTCATTAACCTATCCAAAAGAAAATTCAATTTGGAAGCAAAAATGTAATAAACATTGTGCTAAAAAAAAATATTCTACACATTTTGAAAAAGGTAGTATTATACGCTGACCGTTATTATATTTCCCGTTATGACGTTTCTTTTGTAACTACTTGTTTTTAATGTAAGAATAACCTACGAAATCGTTTTAAAAAACCTATCAAATGTTGTTAATAATGTTATAAGTACGTCAATTAAAAAAATGCAAAATCTTATTTTCCCTATCATTTTAATATTAAAAAATATTTTCCTCCTTTTGTATTATATTTAGTTTTAATTTGAAAAATTATAAAAACATATATGCAATATTTTAATTTAGCATTTGCTATCAGTTAGAGATCAAGTTGTATGGTAAGGTTTAGGACTGAAATCTTAAGGCCCTGTTCGAATCTATGTAAGGTACAGGGTACGGTATTAAGTTTATTCATGTGATGATTATTTAAGTATTTGTTAACATACCAATGTTACATTATCCAATAATAAAGCAAAGTATATAAACTGTTTTAAAATCTTTAATTTCTTTTCTTCACTTTTCCCTTGTTTTATTGCCTTTTTTTCTCAAAATTGGTTTGCCTGAAATATAACTTTTTTAACCACGTGGTACGTACATACAAACAACTTTGTATGATGCCATACATAGCTCAACCGTGAAAATTGGGTCCTAGGTTTAATAACTTTTTAATTCTTACTATTGTTCAAAACAGTCAAAAACCACAATCACGTGAAGGCTGAGATTGTTACGGGGGGCGGTGGACGCTACGGGAGGGGGGTACGCCGTTATTTTACGTTTGCCTTCATGTATTTCGTATTTTTTAACGGTTCCCGTTAATTTTCCGTTCTGCATGTATGATTCCCAGCTTCCAGTCAGCATGACTGTTTATTTACAGGTTTATTTTACATTGTAGTAATGGTTGTTACAACAAAATACTGAATACACCATGTCACAGTGTAGTGTACACGTTTACAATAGTGTAACAACGATTCAACTTGGCAACAGGGTAAGTTGAAATCGGCAGCGCCAATTTTGCTTACACCACGTGCTTATACATTAAAATGATGCAAGCAAAATTTAAATGCCATTAAAACCCTAGGGGTGTCCACCTGAAAACAAAACTGTCATCTCTAAAGAACATATTTCTACATCAAATGGTGACATAATCTTTCGTGGGCACCCTCTAGAACTTTTGTAAATAGGGTTAAAGTTGCAGCAAATTTCGCATTTTTGCATTGCGATGATCAAACTCTTGAGGGATTATGGGTAGTCTGGCAAGTCGAAATTATTCAACGACAGCATTTTGATTAGTCTCAGCTAGGAGTCACGCAGGCGGCGGTAACTCTTCGTAGAAGCTGACAACCAAATAATTTTATTCTCTAGAAAGTGATGAAATTTGATTGACATACGGTGCTGAAAAAGATCCGAAACGACCATTTCTAACAAGGCTTCTAGCATGTGTAAAAACTGGCCTACTGACCAATGTTTATGCACACAGTGTGGGGGTAATCGCTCATCCATAGCACGTCATTGGTCAGTGATTGGATGGTGCCCTGTGAAGTGGGAATCATTTACATAAGGTCAAACTCATGAATGGATTCATGTCATAAAGATTTGGTTGGGTGGGCAAAAGGTCGAGACCCGTTTACAGTGGACACTAACTGCACTATGACCGGTGTAGAAGTAATTATAATCCACCGTACTCACAGTCCGGCCACAACGGTAAAGAATAGGGCACTCGATTCAGTTGACTCTTCACGCAACATTAGTTTCACGGTTTATTCCGTTGTCGTCTATGGAGCCCGGACTGTGGCTTCCGCCGGACTATATTACTTTCACACCGGCTCCGACTTTACTGGGCGTAATCAGCGAGCAAGGTGGGGTAAAATTTTCAAACACACCGATTTTAATTAAACTTATTCTAAATCACTTATACATGTTGCAAGGTCATAATAGCAAAAAACATTCAGGGCATCTACATCGTTTAAATATTGATCTTTTAGGTCAGGCTTTTGACCTCCCATAGACCCTGTAACAATCTGTCATAATGAACCCTACAATTCCTGGGCAAAAACAGGAAAGCCTAATTTCTTGCCGGGTACTATGACACCACAGAGTCCACATTCCACCTAGCATCTTTTGGTCCAGATTATGTTGCCTTCCATTAGCATACCATTGATATTTCTTTCTGACCAATACTAATGGTATTGTTATGATACCTCCATTTTCTGATTAAAAGTATTAATTTGATTTTCTCAATTTTTTTTGAGAAAAGATTTCTCATGGGAAAAGTACTTTGTTTATGATAAAAAAAAAGAGATCAGGGAATTCCCAAGTGCTATGTTGAGATCAGACCAGGTGTTGTTTACTAGATAGATTACACAAGAGGATAAATGGGATTCCCCAAGATGTAAATTAGAAACTAAGTCAACTTGTTTATGCCTTGAGATCAAAAACAGATTGCAAGATTCGGGGATTCCCCATGAAGTTATATTTGTGAGGTGATGCAATGTAGATGATGCAATTTATGTGAAATCGGATTTGACAGTGCTAGGTTATGTTTATGCATGATAATGTTGTAATACCTATTTTTAGGTATTAGGAAATACTAGTCATGAAATATTGTGTATATATTTAGGAGAACTTGGCCAGAAGATTCGCCAGCAGCCAGAGTAGCTAGAAGCTATAGCTAGTTTTGATCTGCAATAATTGCAGACCTGTACTTGGTGCCAGGATTTATTATATTTTCAATTCCACGTGAGCAAGGTGCTGTAATTATTGGACTGATAATATTGTGGAATATTAGTGTCGTCGAGGGACTTATTTAACCCCGTCATCTTGAACTGCTGGACAAAAGTTACCTTCAGGACTGAGAAGATTCCAATGGAATATTACCTGAGGATTTATAAGTGTGACTTTGCTTGCTGTCATTTTGGAGTCTTCGCTGTGAGGACATATCTTTGTTGAACTGCATCGCTTCTGTCAACTTGGGATATTTGTGGACTCTAATTAAAGTATATCTTTAATTATTGTGTGTAATCTTATTTTGTGTAATATTGTTTTGGACATACCAAATTCTTCAACCAGACATTAAAAATCATTAAATCTGTTCTATTATATAAAATTTAGATCACTTATGCACAAGGTCATTTATTTGTGTTTGAAGGTATTTCTGACCTTTGTCGTCCACGAGGCGTCATAACAGTATGCTACTTCATATTAGATCTAGCATGCTTTTGGTAGAGTTTATGAAAGTAGACTGCTAGCGTGTTACCTTCGATTAGCATACCATTGGTATTGCTTTCTGATCAATACCAATGGCATGTTAATCCACATTCCACCTGGTATGCCTTTGATACAGATTATGTAAGCAGACTGCCAGCGTGTTACCTTCGATTAGCATACCATTGGGATTGCTTTCTGATCAATACCAATGGTAACTATGTTAATCCATATTCCACCTTGTATGCCTATGGTAAAGATTATGTAAGCAGCTGGCAGCGGTTACTTCGATTAGATAACCAGTGGGATGATTTCTGATCCATACCAAATGGTAGTAATCCATATTCCACCGGGTATTGACTAGTAAGATTATGTGAAAGTAGACTGCTAGCGTGTTACCTCCGATTAGAATACCATGGGTTGGCTTTCTGATCAATACAATGGTTTGGATAATCCACCATTCCAACGGTATGCCTTTGGTACAGATTATGGAAAAAAAAGCAGACTGTCAGCGGGTTACCTTCGTTAGCATACCATTGGTAGTTTCTGATCAATACCACTGGTATGCTAATCCACATGCCACCTGGGATATGCCTTTGGTACAGAGTAATATGTAAGAGGATAGCCAGCGTGTTGCCTTAGATTAGCATACCATTTGGTATTCTTTCTGAATCAATACATGGTATGCCAATCTACAATCAATCTGGTATGCCTTGGTAAGGATGATGTAAGCCAGATTGCCAGCGTGACCTTCAATAGACCTTTGCACGATCCCCAGAATGCCATCTCGTATTGTGCCCATTTCAATCCGGAAACTTGTACCAGCCTCAAGCCGGCTAAAAACATCGGTTAGAGCGTAAGAGCGTAAAGCGAATACCAGAAAACTTACCGTCTGTGACGTTGCACTATAGTTGTGTATCGTCGGCAAGGTGACAAGTGGGCATGGTATTGATTTCGATCAATACAAGGTATGATAACCTATTCCACCCGGCATGTTTTGTAGAGTAGAGTTTATGAAAGTAGACTGCTAGCGTGTTACTTTCGAGTAGCTACATTGGATTGTTTCTGATCAATTCAATGGTATGGTAATCCATTTACACCTGGTATGCCTTTGGTAGAGATTATGAAAGTAGAGGTAGCGTTTAACTTCGATTAGCATAAAATGGGATTGCTTTGCTGCATCATACAATGGTATGCTAACCCATATTCCACCCGGCATGCTTTGGTAGAGTTTATGCAAAGTATACTGTCAGGTGTAACGTCGATTTTAGCCAAATGGTATCGCTTCTGATCACACAAATGTATGGTTAATACCAAAGTCACCTGTACGCCTTTGGTAAAGATTATGTAAGCAGACTACCAGCGTTGTAACTTCGATTAGCATACCATTGGTTAGTTATGATCAATACCAATTGTTGCCAATTCACAATCCACCTGGTATGCCTGTGGTTTAGAGAGGATGAAAAGCAGACTGTGGCGTGGATTAGCATTTCTATGGGTATTGAATGAGTGCGCCGATTTTTCTTGGATGTTGAGTAGAGGCCAGCGTGTTGCATCGATTAGCAAATGGTTATGCTGTATGATCAATACCAATGGTATGCTAATCCACATTCCACCTGGTATGCCTTTGGTACAGATTATGTAAGCAGATCCCAGCGTGTTACCTTCGATTAGCATACCATTGTATTGCTTTCTGATCATTATTAATGGTATGCTAATCATTATTCCACTTGGTGTTCCTTTGGTAAAGATTATGTAAGCAGACTGCCTGCGTTTTACCTTCGATTAGCATTCCAGTGGGATTGCTTTCTGATCAATACCAATGATGTGCTAATTCACATTCCACCTGGTATACCTTTGGGTAGAGATTATGTAAGCAGACTGTTGCCTTGGATTAGCATCTCATTGGTATTGATCCGAAAGCAGAATTAAGAGCGTAGAATTAAGAGCTTCAAATCTCTCCTTATCTTTTGGACACGATGACTCATCCTATACTCGATTCGCGCTGATATAGGAGCTGGGGAAAAGTTTTGGGTCATATCCATTAGGTGAAATAGGGAAGAAGCATTTTAATCTATCCAAGAAGTCGCTTCACTACCTAACAATAGAAAGTGACTTGAAAGGAAAAGGGCCAAGTACAAAACTTAATTTTGTTTACTGCATATTTCTGAATTGAATTTTGTACAGTTTTAATACAACCGATTTCTAAATCATTCACATCACCTCACTGCAAAAACGGTGTTTAGGAATTAAACGCATATTTCTGTAGTCACTGCGAAAACGCCATCTTTTAAGTGTTTTGATTGCAAGTGTTTAAGAATATGGCATTATAGAATTAAGGAATTAAAATGATATTAAGCATTAAACAGAGTGAACATGGAAAAATAATTAAATTCCTACTGAGCACTTTACACGGTATGTTTATACTGTTTGGTCCTTGTTCCTAAATGTACACTGACAAAGTAATTCCCCAAATTCTTTAGACTAAAGTTTAATTTAGGCGACGTAAATTACACGATTGTGTTTGCGTTTTTGTGTTCAGGGCAAGGTTTTCATTTCCAAATAATTCATCCGACATGCTTCAACTATTGAACTAAGTTGGACCATCTATTCGCATATTGACTATTGTATTAGTCGTATTAGTTTAGGTAACGTATGAAAGTAATGATGAGGCCCCATATCACCTGTGTGGACAGCGCAAAACCATTGTTACCATATTCAAGAATCAATAGCGCACCTGCCTTATACAGGTAGTATTTCACATTTTAGCGCGTTCCTTACCATGGAAACCCTCTAGGTTTGACCATTGCAACGTCGGTATTGACCGTAGAGAGTACAGTTTAAGAATACACGGACAAGAAGTGCTTGGCAAAGATTTATGTTGTAGCCTCTCGCAAAAGCTCTAACGTTTTAAAAAAAGTACTGGTTGTCCCCTATATCAGCGCGAATCGAGTATAAAAAACTTTCATACAAGACGTCTGAAAAAAAAAATTTGTGAACATCAAGTTTGATCTAGGAATTCATCAGTATCCTTATGTAATCTTTGTGAGAGGTTTCGCTTTGCTCGATACATCAACGCTCCAATTGGAGCCAAACCGGAGGAGTTCGTTTTTTTAAATTTTGAATTTTTTAAGTTAAAAGGTGGTCAGAGGAGTTAAAGTGTCCTATTGCCTTATATTTATTTGAAAATACCCCTTGTTTCTAAAGCAAATCATACAGTCATGAACAGGTCAAATAAGCAGTCATACATCTTGATACGTGTTACATTGTAATTCGTAGGTAACCATAATGAATACGGCTACGACCCATCCCCCACCCCCCCCCACCCCCCCATTTGACAAAAAAAACTTATCAAAACGAAAAACTTCAAAATGTTTTTCAAAAACTATCACACCGTTGTATTTTACAAATATTAATACGTATAACCTCCTAATCTTCTGGGAATTCGTTTTTGTAATCAAGTATCAAATTGTTATATTTTCATAGACGTTTTTACAAAATGCACTTTATTCTATATTGTATAACACTTGTATAACGCACGTCAACAACTTCCATTTTCATATGATTTAAAAGCAAATACAAAGGACATACTTTACATGCCAACATAGACATTGTTACGAATAGTGTTGTTTTGGAAACTTTTGAACTTTTGAGACATCAAATAGTATTTAAAGGTAACATTCGGGTACCTGAAAATTACATAGTAGCATATAAAAGATTCTTTAGAGCATATACTTAGTGATGTATCTTATTTTCGTAGCAGGTAACTGGCTTTGTGAAAAAAAAGTATTCATAGGTAACGTTAAAAATTACCACACGAGAGAGAGAGAGAGAACTGAAGTGACCCTGGAAATCGGGAGTTTCCGTAACCTGACCCATCTGACACACTTTTTCTGGCGCACTTATGAATTCGGAAACCCTTCACGGAATAAACCGCAAATTTATTCTGTTAAGGTTTCCGAATTCATAAGTGTGTCAGAAAAAAGCGTTTTAGATGGGTCAGGTTACAGAAACTCCCCTGAAAATCCATTATTGATATCAATTTTTACTATTATAAGCTGCGTTAAGTACAAAATACTTGTTTCAATTCATATTCTAAATGAGTATTATGCAATAAAATGTGTTTTACGAATATTTTGCTTAAAGACATTTAATAAATTATACTGTTTTAAAGTTCTTTAAATGTAAACATTAATTGCATAAACATTTCTCTAATGTTGCAACCATGAAGGAATATAAACTGTTTGAGCACACGTACTCAATGTAGGATTGTCGTTGGTTTAATGATTCGCTCTAATGATTTATACCAGTATAATATTTGTTTTAAATAAAAATATAAGTATTTTTAGAAGTACTCAGGATTGTGTTTCTTTACTTAACGTATTGTTTATTCAACAGTGTTTGGAGAGCTGATAGATTACAAATATTTGACAAGAATGCAGTATTTTGAAACCATTTCCGTCTAGTTTTGTTATTTGTTTCACATGAGAATGATTAAGGATTCAATTTATATGAGTATATGTCATTCACGCTTAGCCTATTCTAAACTGACACCGTGACGTCTTTGCATTTTGAGTAATTCCCTGGACTGCTCCGTTTTCCTTTTTTTCTAAACACTGTTACTTTCAGAAATTTCGTGTTGAAAATCTGACGATCACCGCAAAAAGGGGAGGTAGCGTTATTTTTCTTGTTAGATCTAGGGGCAATTTCCCCCTAAAAACAAGGCAGGAGTCCGCTCCGTGATTTTTGAGAAGTGCATTTAAATGCAGTTAAGAGACATTAGGGATATAAACACTAAAATTTAATGACAATAAATGGACGGACAGTAAATACAATTAGCTTTGTTTCTTGGATTTAGAAATTAACTTCGAACCAGACTAAAGGTTACTACCCATGAAAATCAAACAATTTGGGAAAGGTCACAACCACAAGAGAATGTGAAATTAGTTTATAACGAATGGTAAGTACTTTTGGATGTTGTCGAGAACGTTGATGTCAAAAATCTAACAGGTATCATAGGTGTTCTACGAATTAAGCATTAAGCATTAATTGTTGGATTTAAAAACACGCGTCACTCTCACACGTTGATTCTCGCACTTTTAGGTCGTTACACCTACGTTAATGATATAATTTGGATATAAAAATATAGACCTTGCTATGCTAATGCAATATTTTATTGGCAAGGTCGTATTATATGCCTCAAGAATGACGTCACGGAATAAGCATATACGCTGAACCTATGGGCAAGATATATAAACAAGCACCTCTGCATGGAGCTTGTAAATTAACAAATTTACTCTCAATTTCCAAATTTCTCTCAATTTCCAAAAGTAGTAGTTTTAAATCCGATTTTGTCCCCGTGAACGGGGGCGGCCGAATTCACCTCACAATCGCAGCAATCGCCCTTACACCCTCCCTCCACTTTGCCCGTCACTGTGCATGCTCCATCATCAGCCTAACCCTCCTACTCTCCTCCTTCACTTGTTTCTTCCCTGTCTTCTTTGGCCGCCCCCTTCTCCTCGAACCGCCACCTCAAACTCAAAAGCCCTTCTTTAAACATGTCTGTCATCCATCCTCAATACGTGCCCATACCAAAGTACCCCAATTGCCAGCTTCGCCAACCGGTCCACCGCTTCTTCCAAACCCAACATCTACATCAAGTACTCAGTCTTCTTCTATCCATCAACTTCACACCACACATCGCTCTCACCATCTCTCTGTCCTCCTCAAAATCCCAGACACCGTGTCTTACTCCCATACAACATCACCGATCTCACATAACTCTTAGTCTTATACACCATTCTTTTCATCTTCGTGTAGAGCTCTTCACTTTCCCTAAATTTCACCCACCCAGATTTGCACTAGCTGTCACAGCCGCCTCGCATTCATTCACCACCCACACTTATTTTATTCATTACAATTTAGAGGACCGAGACCTCAGAGGTATACTCAACAGTGGTTAACCACTCTACAAGGGGTAAACTGACCAGGACGGCTTGGGACAATCAGGGGTTACCACCCTACTCTTCTCGAAACTGACTGTGATATACATGTACAGGTATAACTCTCTGTACATGGGACCGACGGCTTAACGTCCTCTCCGAAGGACGGGATATTCTTGTGGTTCATTTGCCCAAGTCCAAATGAACCACAGGGAGAGCGGAACTCTAGTTTTAATCAATAGCTCTTACCCTATCCCCCAGGTATGAGAACCCCTTCACCGATTCTACCTCATCAACATATTTTTCCACCTGTTTCACCATCCTTCCAACTCTTTCCTGGCATCTTCCACACAGAGAATCTCTTGCCAAGCTTGGGGTCACCCTCTTCACTTTTGTGCATTTCTTACATTTCCCACACCACACTGAATTTGCTTTTACCCTCTTTCCACATATGCAACATGGGTCTATCTTACTAACACTTTTCCTTCCATCCCACTCACTATCACTTGTGCAAAGCGCAACTTGTTATGTATAGGCCCACAGCAGTCCCAAACCTACGAACAAATTAATGTGAGTGATGATTCAAATCATCATCATTTCGACCATCATCATCATGAGAGGTAGTTACAGCTGGTTTGATAATAGCTTGGCACCGGGATTTCAAGTCAAGTCATTTTTGTCTTCCATGAGGGCTGCCATCTCTGACACACATTGAACTCCAGTGTCCACTAAAAGGGTGTGCAGATATGATTTTATATTCAGGTGCCAGTAATACATGGTTTGCTGCCAGAGAATAACTTTGCTAGCAGCTTCTTTTGGTGGAAAAGTCCCGCAGCATAGTCTTCTTTTTGTGGGATATCTGTATAAGCAGATCAACATAGAGCTGTTGGTTAGGGATCTTCTGTTTCCAAGTTACATTAAGACTCTCCGTAAAGTATATTGCTAAACCACACAACAAACCAATTATGGTTTCGTCATAGAGGAACTGGCTCAACCAGAGTCAGAATGTTAAATGATCACTACTACCAGTATAGTACTAGACAACATTCACGTCGCTTCTAATGGTGTCAAAATTTATGTAGTTATTTATTTAGTTAAATTCAGAGAGAAAGAGACCTCAAGAGGTATACCCAAAAGTGGTTAACCACTCTCTAGGGGGTTATCCCTCGAAAAGACCAGAACGGCTTGGACAATCAGGGGTTACCAAGTCCCCCCCCTTCCCTTACTCTTCCTCGACAATGACTGTGATCTATCAGGTAGAACTCTCTGTACATGGGACGACGGTTTTTTTTAACGTCCCCTCCGAAGGACGGGATTCTCGTGTTTCATTTGCCCAAGTCAAATGAACACGGTGAGAGCGCGGAATTCTAATGTTAATCAATCTTCTTATACAAATTAAATCCAGAATTTAGTTAACCTCAGTAAATCCAGCTAGTGGCCCTACTGGTGTTTGAACGGCGGACCACTTGCACCAAAGGCGAATATCTGAACCGTGGGCCCACGCGGATCCCGGGAAATCATGTGAAATTGAAATACATGTCCATCGGTTTACCTATTGAAACAAAGATAACAATATTATCGTTATGACAAATCAGTCACCACTCTAGAGATTACTATCAAACATTGAAAAGGAACCATGACGATGTTTTATCTGTATACAATTAAAATTTCTTGGTTGAAAAAACTGGCTCACATGATTGCCTGCTATTGATCTTTACAGTAGCACTATATCATGATCATGCCAAGTTATAATGAACCCTTAGCATCCGAACGTAGTATGCCATTTTCAACATAGAATCATGAGAAAAATGGCTGTTATTATGCTGTAATACAAAATTCATTAAGTGTCATGCACTTGTATGATACTATCTGATAACGTTAACCAAATTAAGAGTTTTCGTTTTAAACACTTGATATTAACCAATGTTACAAATTGTAACTTTGAATATTGCTCAGTGTTAGTGATATTTTGAAAAACTCGAGGAACTATTTATTTTATTCTTCAAAATGTTCTTGCCCTCCTCTTTAAGAAAATATCACCGACAAGGGTCACCTTAGTTTCTAATGAAGATATAAGTGATGGGATGACCGTCCTAAACAAAGCGCACCTGTTGGCTTCTGCTCGTTTGGAAACAAATTCGGTATACTAAATACTCTACTGTTCAGTGAACAGTGAACAGTTGGAAGGAAAGGTACATCAATTCAAAAAGTACTAATGTATTTCGTCACATCATGTAGTAGTAGGTAAAACAGCATCTTTTATTCCAACAGTGCAAAACCATTGAAGTCTAGACAATTATTAAGGGCTTTGTGACCTTTATAATGGCAAACATGCAAAAATGCAAATGCGGCGATATTTAGTGAAATATTTAAAACAAAGTTTTGACTCAATTTTCTTTCAGTCTTTGAATCTATTCATCTCATTCTTCGTTCCAGTCCATCTCTGTGATGGAAATGTCTGGTCCTGCATTATAGACACTATAAATGATTTATAATCCGAAGAGTGAAAATATTTGAAATTCATCATAAGTTTACTTTTTTCACAACGGCGTGTTCAGAGATTCGAATCTCCATTCAGGTACGTGTTGTAGTAAAGTGTCCGAACGGACACAGACAAAAGTTTTCCGATTTGTCCCTTATTAGGTGAATCTGGTCCCTATCATGCATAGTATGTTTAGGATCTGTTTCTTTGTACAACATACAAAAACTGATTTTTTTTGTATTTTTTTTCGATTTTCTGATTTATCAAATCCCTGATAGTGCTTTAACAGTATGCAAGAGCTCTGTCCTGCCTGTTTGAACTTCTTCGGTAATCCGTTTGTTTCCAGTTCAGGAAGATTATCTAAAGGACCTACCAAAACCTTCAGCAAGACATCGGGGGGCGGCATTCCACCTGGTAGTTCCATGCAATGACACATTGCTGACCAGTTGCAAGACGGTTTGTTACAAGTTTCCTGTGGAGAGGAACCATCCAAATGTATGGTTCCTTAACAAATTTCTCACATGGGTAATGAGGGCAAGTGTCCCAACTAAGTATGACCGGATTGTGAGGACTATATTCAAATGTTTAATTCTGGGGGTGTATTTGTTTGACTCTCAAAAATGGCTGCTAATTCGAAACCACATGCACTCTCTATGACTCTTGACTATTTTTAGCTTCTTATTCCGACCAGTTAGGGGGGGGATCCATGGGTGGCATATTGAGGGAACCCTAATCAGATACACTAAAAGTTTTTTAAGAAGTGTTTTTGGACAATTCGCGGGTGCTGATTCCGAATAAAAAGCCCCATGCAAAATTGTCAAGTTGGTTGGAAAAAGTGAATTTTAAGGGGAGTACCCGAATTCCTTATTTGTTTTAAATATAGCTTTATGAAACCATTGTGCAAGATCCATAATTTGATTAAAGGTTTAAGAAGTGCTTTATGTCAATTTTTGGGGTGTTGTTTTCAAAAAGACACCTTACAAAAATCACCACTGATGGAAAGGGGTTTAAAGGGGCATTACCCGATTCTTTATTTTTTAAAATATAGCTTTATTGAAACCATGTGCAAAGATCCACTAATTTGATAAAAGGGTTTTTAAGAAGTGTTTTTATGTCAATTTGAGCGGTGATGATTCAAAAAGACACATGACAAAATCACCACATTGGTGGAAAGTGGATTTTTAAAGGGGAATTACCCGATTTTCCTTATATTTTTAAATATAAGCGTTATCAAACCATGCATATCCACTTATTTGACTGAAAGGTTTAAGAAGTGTTTTATGTCAATTTGAGGGTGTTGATTTTAAATAGACACCATACAAAATCACCACATTGGTGGAAAGTGGATTTTAAAGGGGAATTACCCGATTGTCCTTATTTATTTTTAAATAGCATTATCAAACAATGCCCAAGATCCACTAATATGACCCAAGGTTTAGGAAGTGTTTAAGGTGAATTTGAGGGTGCTAATTTTGAATATACACCATGCAAAATCACCCCCACATTGGTGGAAAGTTTATTTTAAAGGGGAAATACTTAATTTTCTTAGTATTTTTTGAAAAAAAAAGGATTATCAAGGGAAATAAATAATTTGAGAGCACATGGGGGACCTCTGGAGGATGGGCTGCCTTGATTATCATGTTCATGTAATGTTTGTCTAAAACTGGTCATTTGAATTAACGGGCACTCTTCTATTGACAAATTAGATTGAAAAATCAAATACTAAGTTAGAGTTGTTATAGCGTTAAGAATTTGTTTACTTTTACTGCTCCAAATATTGTCCTTTATGTGAGGAGTTTCCAAAGACGGACCGTATGTTTTCATCAGTTTCCAGAGAAAAATAATGTGTTTTTATCATACTTCAGGTAATTATCATTACTTGTTTACCAAAGTTAATAGTAATTGAAACCAAACTGTCAGAAAACTTGTTTTAGTGTCTAGAGTATTATTTAAGTGCTTTTTAAAATGGGTTGGTATAAATAGCAATCAAACAATTTCTTTTTAGACCCATCAAAGTGGCAGGTTTTTACAAAAACAGGGGAATAAAGTGTTATATTATTTCAACGAACCTATTCTTTTCCCGCCTTTTTAGAGAACATTCACCTACAATCATAATAATTATCTTGTTTAAGAAATATTATAAATGCATTTAGAGTAATCATCATTTCGAAGAACAAAGGGCAATATAAAGATATGATCCAAACAGTTACGTAACCAGCGGGGGAAGGGGCAACTCGATCAGTTAGAATTTTCCCTTCTTCTTGCCCAATGAAGCAAGGTAAGTACAGGTTCATTGGGGAATGTGTGTTTTGCCCCCCCCCCCCCCAATGTTTTTGCCCCTGCCTGCCTGCTCCCTCCCCAAATGAAAATGTCTGGTTACACTACTGGATACAAAATGGATCTCAAAAAGTTATCACGGTAAAAGAGCGTGTAACTAAAATGCTGACCTCACTTGAAAGACAGACTGGAGTCAAGTACTTATTTGACTTGTCAAAGTAGAACTTATAGTTTCTGAAAAGAATTATTAGTGCTACTATTATTCGTACTGATGCTGTCATTGTTACCAAGTTGTCACCAGTCATGTGTAAAGAAAGGTTTAAGGTGCAAATAATATTCACCCACTTTGGTGCTTTACTTCACTAGTTCTTAAATTGGGTAGTACCCCTTTAATCATTTAGCGGTAGAGGTTTTCATACATTTTAATAAAAAAATCAAACAAATTTAATATCCTGACCTTTAATGTGACATTGAAATTTTCTTGAAGATGTGCATACTTGTATCGTATTAAAAAAGCTGTTTATCATAAAATCGGGCAGTGTCCCTTTAAAACAAGAATTTCACCACTTTCCACCAACTTAACAATTTTGCATGCAGC
>JAMKCH010023972.1:0-19889 GCA_023653785.1 Ophioderma brevispina
ACCTGGCATTGTGGAACATGAATGATATTGCCATACAAGTAGTTGATCAACTGAAAACATCTTGGAGTTGAGAGAACAATTTCATCAAGAAAAAGATCTTATCAACGAACGCATTCAGACAGGCAGAAGAAACAAATTACGCCCTGAAGGGGTGCAGGGCTCCATGGTCTTAATAGTCTCAACCCCAAGCTTTCGTGAAGGATAATTAATACATCGGTAACCACGTACCGGTATGGTTTGGAATTCTGAGCTGAAAGGGATGAAAAGAAATAATGCTCAACCTATATCAAAAGAAGATACTGAAATACAGATTCAAACATCTTTCCTAACAGAACTGCATGCTGGCCTTCCTTCCTTCTTCTTGAGCTCTCCCAGTGTCTGCCAGAATTGGATCAATCAGCTATCCCTCTCCTATATGACTATCTCACAGAAAAGTGTGAGTGCAAATGATGAACGCCAATTGGCTATGAAATCAAACTCCTCCAAGAGGTGGGTATGGAAGTTGGCAAGGCCCACTGACAAATTACAATCTTCCAAGTCCCTATGATCTCCCTTGCGTCTCCACCATCTAAACATGTTTCGAAGAAGATGGGTCCATAGAAGCAGTTAGAACTGTATTGGATTGGCTCCATCACAGGTGAGCCAAGCTTGGAAAACCTTCAAAGTATCTTGGATCTCCTACTGTGCTATGGAAAAAGTGACCACCCAATTTGGGACCAGTTCTTCCCAACCAGCGTGATGTCTATAGAGTATCCATAAAGGCTCGTTTATTATGGTACAGACATTTTGAAGGAAATCAACCAGATTTAACCAGAACCAAGTCATCCAGCTGCCTCCATTGTGAAAGTGCTTGATGAAAAGCACGGGAACCACTTTATTTCTGGTCTGTCCCAAGATCAAGAAACATGCAGGGTTCCCTCCTCAGAACCTTAAGTGGGCTATTGAACACCAATATCCAGGAATATGCCAGATGTCTCCTCTCTTCATGTCAGCATCTTACACAACTGAATTCTGACTCAACTTATTTTACTGCCTACCCCAACCTGCCAACCTGCAGTAATTGTTGAGCCAATTGATAGATTACTGATTTATAGATGGCATGTGATAGAAATGCACTGATGAAGGAGCTTACCAACTTTATCATTGAATTAATGACTGCACTTTTGGTGTGCTCTGCAGTAACCTATTCTTGATAATGCCTCATATTTATGCAAGTAATGGCTAGTGCTGCTGTGCATGAAAATGAATTTTAACTATAAGTCATGCACAAAGGACAGTGCACAATTGTGAGATTATTTTGATTGATGACACTGTCTCGCCAATTATGTTGTTAATTCCAATACTGCCATGCTAAATAAGACAGCGCAACTATATCAATGTCAAAATATGACAATGGCCTACTATGTCACTGCACTATGCCACACTACTGGTCATTGCTAATTAGTTATTTGCCATATTTGATTTTTAGTTTAACCAAATACTTTGCTGACTTACGGATTGCAGTATAAAGAAAATCAGCCTGCCAACGAGTTATCGGTGATCCTAAATCAATGGAGGGAATTAGTACAACCAACCAACCACCAACATGCATACTAAGGGGTCCGGTAAGTATTTCCCACGGTGTATTTCTGTGTACAGACTGCGAAAGATATTATCTAAATTGATACTGCGCGAGAGATTAAACGTTAATCAGTCCGTCATAGCGCATGTGTGTAAATGAAACCATGGACAGAATAGAAGAGAAGGACGAACAACGCGAAAAACACCAATTCCTAATTCGATTACCCATTATCTCGACAAAAGCTAGGGGCTTATTGGCATACTCGATGTGTATTCAGGTGCATACACCGAGACCGTATGTGATCTATATCTCTTTGCCGCGGTCGATGCAGTGACTATGTGGAAAAAAGCTGCCACAAAACTTGTGAATTGACTTGTGTTGTGACCCCTGAATGTATGGGTTTTTTGGAAAGTGCATAAGTACATCAAGTTCAGCTTTTTTTGGCACGTTGTTGAAAACAAATAGAGGAGAATTTTTTTTCAGAACATACTGAAAACCCCATCAAAACAGTCATTCCTTTGTGGAGCTCCACGTGTACGAAAAATACGCGTGCATTTTGGGTGATTTTTGTGACCCCGTAATTGTTAAAAACCTTGGTGGTTTTTAATTATCAGTGAGTAAGAGTCAAAAATATTTCATGTAATATACACATTGTGAATGTTTAAAAAAAGTTATGGAAACCGTAAAAGTTGGCCTACAAATTACCTGGATGTCTTGTACACTCATATCAATGTCCCGATCTGTTTTGGGGTATGATTTTTATGTGTCAAATATATCCTCTGTCTTCAATGTCCTAGTCTATCATTTGAGAGCCAAATTGAAGAACATTTCATAATCAGTTTTGACAAAATGTGCCAGTGCCGACTTTAAGGTAATGCGATAAATCACCCTCTCAGCAGGAGGGATGATGGCATCGCTCTACTGGTAAATTCAGCCCCCTCAAAATTTGAATGAGTAAATTGCAATATTGGAAAGGGAAAATTGAAAGATCAGGAAACAATTTTATGAAATTAAAAAACACAAAAAAACACCATAAAATTTAAAATTAAAAATATGCTTATTAACCCTTGTTCTACCTGATCAATTTTTGTAACAACACACCGGATGGGGGTACCACCCCCTTGAATTTACTTATTGAACATCCAATTCCTATTAAAGTTGGTACCTACAGATAGCTTAGAGTTTTATTTTTCCATGGGTATCAAAATATGTAGAAACCAATATGACGTCACTATGACGTAATAAGGTAATAAAGTATGAAAAACTGCATATAGGAAGAAACATTGATTATTTTGCTGTTTCAAAAATAATATTGTAAAAACACTTAAACATTTTCCTCATGTAGCGACATTATGACGTCATTATGCCATATGTTAGATATGTTGGTACGCATTTTGGTATCAAAGGGAAAGAGGAGGACCTCTATCTATTGCCAACTAAATTCAAATGTCTAGATATTCCTGTGTCGTACTAGCGTGTTGTAGTCCCTCCCGAAAGGGGGGGGGGGGCGGTGTTGATTGCCACGCCCTATCCAGCACTTTGGGATCACCCTTACCTTTCCTATAGCTCGGTAGTGTTTTTTTATGGGGGCATGAAACGGAGCATAACGTGTCAATTGACAATTACATTAACTCATTTGACACCGGGTTTTTTTAGTAAGGGCGAAAAGAATAGAAGAGAGCGGTAAAAAACCCCCTCGGAAGACGAGGCGTTAATAATTATAATTAAACATTTAATTAGTATAAAGTATGACTTATTACACACATAGTTAAGATTGAAACTGACATTGGAATCAGTTCGACATGTATCGGCCCATCCAAAACAGCCACAAATTCAATATAGGAAGTTAAAAATATTACAATTTTGTTGGTTTTCGAGGTACAAGTACACGTGGTGGGCGCGTTTGGGGCACCAGAAGTTATAATTGTTAGAAGGTAATTGAACTTTCAAACACCGTTTCTCAAGAGTGCATAGCGTGAGAAACATGCATACGGGTGCGTGTTCTTTGTAAAAGCCATTTTCGTCGTCTGCTGAATTTAAGCGTCGCCAGCGACGCTAATTATAAATTCGTTCTGTTTACCCATAAAGAACTGATTGGTTTAAATCATTTCGGGTGAGGTGTTGTATATGAAAGCTTTACAACCATGCAAAAATATCAATTTTGAAACATCTGAGGGCGCACTATTTTCAAGTGCAGTGTCTCTTTTAAGCCGGTAAATGGACAAGGTGGGTTTATTAACAAAAGGCGGCAACGTGATAGGGTCTTTAGTCGGGTCCAACAAGTGTGTTATTACCGGTATTAACTATAATTAGGGAATTAAAAAACAAAATCCACTAAATTCCCCTCACGCCTATTGTACCCTATGTAATCGTCTCCACATGGCGGTCGGACATTAAGTCACTTAATTTTTACCGGAACCTAAATTGATCGGTTTTAGTGTGTGATATAAATTTGCCGTGGAACGCACATCGGGTTGAACTCATCGGACCTAACTAGCTTGAAGTCCGAGATTACTGCCGAAGAAGAGCGGGTTAAGGGGGGGGGGTATGGGGTTATCTTGAATATGATAAAAAATGTTCTAATCCAGAAAAGGAGATAATGCAATGGCTAAATTGTGTAGACTGTAATCTACAAATGCTTTTTATTCGATCGCAATCGGCCATCGGTTCCCGAGATATGGCGGATCAAAGTCAAGTAGTGTCGCGACATTTGCCAAAAAAATGCATCATCTCCTATATTTTTTCATGTGAAAAAATTTCAAGGGGTTATAGTTAAGATATTTTAAAAGATATTCTTATGAACTATAACACATTCATTTTGGGCGAAGTTGAAGTATATAAATACTTATATTATCCTTTCCTAATTTAAAGTTATTAAATGTCAATGGGTGAAGTGATTTTTATGTATTTGATATGTTTTTCACCCTGCGATATTTAAGAAAATTGGATTTTAAAAATTAATTAATTAAAAAAGGAAATCTTTTAATTGCTATTCTTTCATTATAATTATGATAATTCGTATAAAATGATATTTAAAAAAATAATAATCCATATTTCACATCAAAAGCGCCCTCAATTTTGTTAAATGTTCGAGGCCTATAACTCGTTCGTTTAAATACGCAAACATCCAAAACGAAGAACGAAAGTAACTAGAAAACGCTACATGCTATGAACATGAAATGTGGCACACATATTAAGCACATACAGGCCGAGTGACCATGAGGCCGATTTTAAAATTGTGTTCCAAATGCAAATACGCCCATGAAATTATGCGATTGGTCGATTGCCGGTTGCCATGGCAACGGTATTTAAAAATCCGGATTCAGGGTCACTCCGTATTTACATCCTGAATATGTCTACCCAAGTTTTGTCCCAGTGAGATGTTAGTTATTTAGTGACATTCGTTCTAGTGTTTAGCCAATAAAGGCCTTACGTGGTTACCATGGCAAACTAGACCGCAAAAAATTTTCATGGATTTTAAAACTTTGTGAATGCGGCTACAATATGATATATAACATGTATCAACCCACTATTTAGGAAAATTAGAAAAAATCATTCCAAAGTTCACTGCTTCAGGACCCAAGACCCCCCCCCTTAAGTCCGGTCGTAACTTTACGACCGGTATTAGTTAAGTACGTGTGGACATGCACGACCGTACGCTCTGTCGAGGTAGTGTGTTGTGGGTTCCTCCTCGCTCTTTGTACCATTGATGAACTAAATCTCAAAATATCTCCGGAAAACGAAGGGGGGGGTTCTATGAAGGTTTTTGCATCAGAGGGTCCGTTTACTATGTTTTTTTTGAATATGTATCGTAATTGGGTCTATAGAACCGGCGAGAAAAATTGAACGTTTTTGTCGTGGACTTCGGGCTCGCGCGTGTATTTGTGTTGTTTCGTTATATAAGAAGTTAAATTGTGCATCGGTTATGCGTTCAGCTTTACGGCCCAGTGAAAAAAAAAAATAAGGATGAAAGTTTGACTAAATTTGAAACGAGGGCCCGTCTTGGATTTTGTGGGCACCCATGCTCGGTTTCCAGGGGTTCTGAAAGTTACCCTAACGGGACCAATTTTCAGTAAAATATAACCGGCCCCTAATTGGACCAAACCTTGGTGAAATTATACTAGTTTTCAGTGAAACTATAAACCAATGGTACGGCAGTAATATGACATCCAAGAAAGTTTACTGTGTTATTTTAAAGGTCCATGGCCGATCGCTAATTCGCCTCATTCCCAGAAGCCCCAGATTTTACCGGAAGTTGGCAAAATTTGGTATCAGAAGAAAGAAAGCTACTATTTCTCATTTACCCGTGAAAATCTTAGAGCCAAATTGATATTGGTTTGGGAAAGTTACGAGCGAAAATGTAACCCCATTTGGTCGACCAATATCTTTAATTTTACACAAGTGCTCTATGGGCTTACAAAATCACGGTTTCTTAGCTCTCGCATCAAAAAAACGAATGAAATAAGGCGCAAAACTTTATAGATGGGGGTTTTGGAGTGAAGGGCCAATCTATCAAGATGAAAATACTTCATATTTCAAATGGGCCACCCCCCTTTAAAGATATTTTTCACTAAGTATTATCCCAGTTATATACGCTCTTTTGAAATTCCATTTATAATGTATTTAAACGTCTGTACTTGTAACAATTAATTTTTCACTGTACTGCATTAGGTACATAATATTTATCATATGTTTTTGCTTGTAGGCCCTATTTCTATGATGAACAAATAAAAATTGATGAAGATTGAAGGTAATTGAGTGGCTTATACCCCTTGCTGGGACCTGTTCTCAATACATGAAAAAATAAGATACCCATTTAAAATAGACAATATTACAAGAAAAAAATGACATTGTCGTACTGCAAGAAAAGGTACACCACTTAGAAGGGGGGGGGGGGCCGGCCCCAGATAGCGTCGTCGTTTTGGCCGTTCCATTAGTTAATACGTTAATCACAAAAACTTGACAAAATATTCTAAAGTCGAAAAAATGTTTAAATTCATAGTTTTCCACTGAAAAATCCGTTGGGAGTTGAAGAATCAAACTGCCCCCCCCAGGTTAGTATTTTTTTTGTTGTATTGAATTGAATAACGTTACAAACTGGATCCATTTTGAACGAGGCCGGATTGACTTCATGTTCAATCGCAGGGTCATCGCTAGTTATAGCTGCGGACGGGGGACGGGGCTGCGGACCATGTACAGGTAGCCTTGCCGGGGCCTATGCACCACCGTTGAATGATTCGTTTGGCTTCGCATGTAGCAATCCTCTCGTGTTACGGTTATTTAAAAAGAATTGATGATAGTTTTGCAGCACAGCACAATTATGCACCGCCGACTAAAGCAAGGCAATTTAGATCGGCCGGCTCTGTACGGGAATTCCACTGGCCACTCATTGATCTATTTATAAACGCCACAGTGACTTCAACTTTCGGTCACTGTTCAGGCGCGTCCAATGACTCGTTCGGCAGGTTTGCGCTTCTGACTGAAGTTGGCCGCCACCGCGGACACTTAGGGTATTTTGCTGATATGTTTAGGTTAATTTTACTATTTGTATCATTGAACCAGTCACACAATCACAACTAAATTTGTACCCCCAGTGTGGGACCTAGAACTTGGTTAATTTAATTTGATTACCCCTTGCGGTAGTCCCGCATTGCAGCTATTCCCTTTTTTTTGCATGGGTCCGACCAAAATCCAAGAACCCCCCGGGCGTGTTGATCGGTTTCCATGAAAGCCGCCTATGTTTGAGTATTTACTTCGCAAGGGAAGAACAACCAGAATAAGCATTCTCTCGAGCGAGAACATCTGGAATAGGATATCCTCGGAAGGGCCACTTGAAGAGGACTAAAACAATGGCAATTATGGGTGGCAGATAGAACGTTCAAACGTCAAGTGGGCCGATGTGGGTTCCTTCTTATCTCTTCTTCCATTGCTAAATAAAACAGTGTTTACAGTGATCGCAATCAGCGATTGCGGCAAGGGATTTGATCAAAGGGTGGCTGTTGAATCCCTTCCTTTTGTTCGGCGGTGAATGGATGAACTGATTAAAATCGGATTGTGGAAATCGTCGTGATTCCTGCGTCCTTCTTATCTCGTTCTCCCGTGGTTTAAGGTAAGAATCATTTTCTTGTGTCTAAATGGTCTACCTTGGTATTACACTGGATAACCTAACAACGGATTTGGGTTGATGGCGGGGTTTTTGTGGTGACTTGCCCATGTGGTCTAACCCCACTTGGTCTAATGGCCATTTGGCTAACTCCATTGGTCTAATACATTTAGTCTAATAACCAATTAGGCTAATAACCATTAGTCTAATAGCCACGTCATGTCATATTTCGTCTGGTCAAATCTCATATCGCTAATATCAATACCGTCTACCGATTGGTCCTCAGGTCATGGTATAATACCCATCTGGTTTCTAATATCATTTGTCTAATACCATTTGCTCTAATAACCACAAACACCTTTTGGTCTAATTACCATTTGGCCTAATATCATTGGTCTATATCCATTGCGTCTAATACCACATTTGGTTAATTACCCATTTGGGCTAATATCCCATTTTGTCTAATATCCCATTTGGTCTAATGTTCACATATGGTCCAAATGGGTATTTCAGACAATAAAGGACCCAGAAAAAAGTTAAACCGCATGTCAAAATACCCCCATAGGTTTACAAACCATTGGGTCTTTGCACGAAAAACATAAAAATTTATCACTAGTTACGTTTTCTTCCGTACATTTTGATTACCCTTTTGCCCCGTTTGCGATCAATATTGCCAACACAATACCCATTAGAAGAAAATCTCTCCCTTAAAAGTTGCAATTAAAAGGTATTAAGCACATCTTGATTGCCAATTAGTGAAAGACCGCATTTTTCCCCGTGAGTGTGTGTCACTTAATGCTGCGTATTGTAACCGTGTAATAATGTCTTCAGTTGTAACTTTGAAAGTGACCCACATTTTCGTAAAATGGCATTGTGTGGCGATATTGATAACAAGGAGCAAGAAGGTGTAAAAAATTTGCAGAACAAAACAGACTATTGATAAATTTTATGTTTTTTGGCATATAGACAATGGTTTGTAACTTATGGGGGTATTAGACATGCTGCGTACTTTTTTTTGGGGGGGGTCTTTAGATATTGAACCAGGTGGATTAGACAAATTGATATTAAACCAAATGGATTATTAGACCAAATGGCATATTAGACCAAATGGAATTAGACCAGATGGAATTAGGGGGGGGGGGGGGGGGGGGGGGGGGGGGAAACCAAATGGATATTAGACAAAATGAAATATTAGACAGGATGGAGTATTAGCCCAATGGGTTGGTGGTTATTAGACCAAAATGGTAGTAGACGAAGGGGCATGCGACTAGAATGGGCATTAGACCCAAATGGGGCTATTAGACATTTGATTGTAAATAACTTGGATGTTAGACGAATGGGTAATTTCGACAAATGGTATTAGACAATATGGCTTGACCAGTGAAGTTGACCAAATGGCATAGACCAAATAGGATTTAGACCAAATGGCATAAACTCGTTTTTGTTAGCACCAAAATATCGTCTGATGTAGTTACTATATAGTAAATGTTCATGACAATTTGCTTTAAATTAAGTACGGGTTTTGATTTTCCGGCTATGATAATGCAAGGGATACATTTTCGTTGGGTAGGTTTTGATACTATACGCATGTGTTACATTGTGTTTGATTTCAAAAAGACGCACAAATAGATAAAATACGAGTAAAAAAAAATAGTTTTTTATTTAAATAACATAAAAGTACAATTGCAATGAAGTTGACTTAAAACTAGGTATTTCATGAAAGGCCATCAGTTTTGTTTTTTTTCACCGATGGTCTTAAACGGTTAGAATATTGTGTGCTGTACCACATATAAATATACAAAATTATGAGGTGGTTTAAACGACCTTTACTGAACAAGTTTCTGTGTAATTTAACGTCCATGTACAACACAAGCAGATGTCGTTAAATGAAGGTTACATCTCATCAAGGCAAAAATAAAGAAAATACAGTTATACGCTTATTTTAAGACTTACAAAGCTTTAAAATGATAGTTAAATGTTTGAATATAATACTATGTTTTGGACAAAATATGTATCATTCATTCACGAATACGTTTTAATTGGACGACGGGCTGTCTTTAAGTTTACTCTAGATAAAAACATCCTGTCGTTTTTAAATTTGCAGAATTCTGTATGAAATTGCATAATAATTAGTATTACAAATAAACAGTATAAAATCATATTAACGATAAATCGCAATATTACAATATTTAACTTAGATATAACCGTGGCGAAGACCATCCGCGTTACCGGTAAAATTGGGTGAAAGCAAATCTGTTGGTTTTACCTTTTGATTGGAACCTTTTGTAGAGGGACCTTTTATATCAATGCAAGGTAGTTAGGTGGTCTCAAATTGTGGTGTGACTTTTTCGATAGGGCCAATTTAAGGGTACACAGGGGACAAACTTTTAAAACTCCTCCAAAACATGTGTAAAAAATTGCAACCATTGTTCGTCTAGTCATACGGTGATTCTGGAAAATGTATAGTGTTTGTTATAGTTTGGATGTAATTGACTTGTTTTTTGGTGTTTCAATTTTTTAGCCATTTTTACATTTAACCCAAAACCAATGATTCATAGATGGGCAAACTTCAACATCTTTGGAATTCCTAATGACTAGGGACGACCATAGGACAACTTTTCAAACATGGTTGAGCATTTTAAAAGTTTGACACCTGGGTAACCTTTAGTTGGTACCTATTGAAAAAGTGACAACCAACCCAATTTGAGACCCTCAATACCTGCATTGCTATAGAGGATCATACTAACTACAAAGTGTCAAAGCTGAGATGTAGTGGGGCTATGAACGATGATGTTTTGACTCGGTCTGTTTCCCGAGTATAAATATGAATGTAGTCGCCACTTTATTCTCTGCGCACCAATAAGAATTCCTTGTGCTATCATCATCCTAGCCCCAGGTCTCTATGGTCACAAATAATGGACAAGGCCATAGAAATTCTTTTGTGTAATTAATTGCATTGGCTACCCCCCCGATCTTTACACAAACATTGCTCATACATGCAGGAGACGTTAAAATGAACGCAGTGGCGTATCATGGGGGAAGGCAAGGGGTGCTTGCCCCCGGGTGGGCCGGGTGGCGCCAAAAGAAGGAGAAAGAGAAAATAAGAAAGGAGAAGAACGGGAAAGGAAGGGGAAGAAGAAATGAAAGGGGAAGAAGGAAAGAAATTAGCGATTGAATGGGTGGAAAGGAAAAAGAAAAAAGAAAGATATAGAAAGCTTATGGCGAAAGGAAAATTCTTTAAGGAAAGCTAAGAAGCGCAAAAATTAGGGGCGAAAATGTGCAACAAAAATGGGAAAGAGACCGTTAAAAATGCAAAGGAAGGTGACATAATAAAAGCAAAATCAATAGCGAGAAACCAAGGGATGTGTGAATAAATGTACATAAATAAAGTTAACTAAGACAAACAAAAAAAGGTGCAGCAAAAATGATAATGAACAGAAATAACGAAGATAACAAAGGAAAGGGGCGCCAAAAAGAACAAGGGTTGAGAAAAAGTTTATTAAGGAAATTAAGGGCAACTTGAAATAGGCAAAGGAATTTGTAGCTACCGTGAAAAATAAGCTGCGTGAAAAACTGAAAAACCGAATAGGGTTTAAAATATTTTAATGAACGGACGAAAGAATAGCAAAGTAAATTGATTTGATGGAATAATAAGAAGGTGTCAAAACAGAAAACAAAAAGGAAAGGCTGACAAAATAATTCCTGGTATCTTTGCTTTTTGTGTTTATGGCAGTGACATATGAAAATAGCAATGAAGTAAATGACATCGCATCTATATTTATAGTCATCATACCGTGTCATTGTTGTCGCAGTTGTGAGTAATAATACTACCGATATCGTATGTCGATGTGGCCATGGCCATCGCTGGCCCGAGTTAGGTTTTTTGGAAATTTGAATTGTTTTTATTTTTATCACATGCAGGTTGCTTCCCATACCCTTTTCAAGGGGGGGGGGAGGTGGAGGGTCCAATTTGCCGAGCATTTCAAAAATTAACCTTTATTTGTGTAGTGGTTAATGCACATTCGAGAAGACGTGGAATTGGGTGCCATTTTCAATTCCACAGGGTCGCCAAAATCCATCGGTCATTTTTCCCCCGGGGGTATTTCCTGGATACGACTCTGATACGACTCGAGTTACGATTTCTTTATTTTTCTAGACGTTCAATGTAAAATTACATTCTAAAAAAGTTATAAAATATATGTACATATAATCATACCAATTATCAAAATATATGTACATCCACCCCTTTACTACCGCCTAATTTATTTAAGAAAATTATGCCTCATGCACCCTTTGTGATTGAACATTTTAAAAAAAACAAGAAGCCACTGAGGACTTACCTGGCCTCATATTATTTAGCATAGGCCCCCATCTCTGACCACTTTAGGGTTCTTTAATTTCTAGAGTGTTCCTTTATTGAATTTGTTAAGTATCAGAATTAAAAACAGTTACTCTTGGGATCAGTTTAACAAAACAATTAACCAATTTAAACCTAATTTGAGTGCTTTTTTATTCAACAAAATTTTATCAATTCTTTACACGCTACAAAAATATAGAGTTTTGTTTATAGTCCAGTTATTGTTATGATTTGACCCAAACGAATTGAAAAGAAACATGTTGTTTGTAATATCTTTGAAGTTGTCCGAAAAAAAAAAAAAAAAAAAAAAAGTCCAAAAATATTTCAAAATTTTACTAAAATCAACCTAGTGGAACATGTATAAATAAGGGGGAAAACGTTTGTATAGGGGTAAACAAATTAAATTGTTGCAAATTGTTTGTAAAAGAGGTTTAAAAAGGTATATTTGCCCTATCTATGATTAATAGTTTTTCTACAATAGGGCAATACAGTTTCAAGGTCATCCTGGGTTAAAATTTACAGAATGGTCCGATTTGATCGAAGGGTTGTAAATGTTAATTTTGTCACACTGGATAAAGTAAATGGAAATAAGTTCTTTGTTTGACGTTCTATATACGCGGAGTACAGGTTATGACTGTGACCTCCCATAGACCCTATAGCTACAGTCACATCCTAATTAGGAACGAATAAATAGATGGTGCCACAGTATTAATTTGGACTTCTGTATCCATTAACGAGCAATATGACAATTTTTAAAACGAAGTGATGAATCTGAAATTTTGCCCCATTGTGACCTTGAACCTATTTTGGCTCATAACTATTGAACTTAAACCTGCAGATAGGGCAAACTATACCTTTGTTAATTCCTTAAAAGTGACCACTATCGAGTATACTTTTCGACGCGTTTTGACCACTTCATATTTTGACCCCTGTATAAACCTCAGAGCGTCTATACCACCGGAAGAAGCTTAAAAATGCTATTCCCCACTCCCTTGATTTTGATAGACTTTTATAGTTTTAAAGGTTTTCTTAACATTAATTTCTGAAGGACGGAATGATTCGTTTGCCAATCTAGCTTGTGGGTTAAGGCATCATTTATCTAATTTGACATGGCTATACAACTATTCCAAGTAACATTTCCTAGTTGGCTGCATTTATCAGATTAACGGTAGCAGGTGACTTGTATTTTCAACAAGGATTCTCAAATATGGGCTGTTTCTATTGTGATGGAACATGTTAATTGGCTCCCTCAGCCGCCACTCTGCCTGATAATGAGAGAAGGGGGCCCTCTATAATAATCATATGTTGTTTATTTCACCATAAATTTTGAGTTGGTGTCTTAACAACTACTTTAATTATCACGTAAGTAAGGTGTTTTTAATCTCCAAAATACACTTGTATCAAGACAAGATGAGAAAAGTCTCAGAACTTCTGGGGCATATTATCAATGACCCTTTATGAATTAAATCAACAGGCAGGAAGATGTTGAATAGGTGCCCTTTAGGACCCTGTAAATGATGCCTTGACAAGACTTTGTCCTTCAAAAGCTACAACGAGGCTACATGAGGCAGCCCTTTATGAAAAGGAAGCGAAATACCTCTTAGCTTATGCCGATGTAGTACAATGAGTGCTAAGGCTTGGATTATATTACAGTCTTCTCACCCAGCAGACTTGGAAAGACAACCACAATGGCCTCATCTATGATAAAAGAATATCGCAGGACAAGTCACTGAATTGACCGCGCTATTATATCATGAGCAGGTTAACTGTATGATATGTATGTATTAGGAGGTTTTTGTTTTGGCAATTCCATTTAGTGTTCATCCCCAGAAAACAAACATGCGAATATGAGGCATTTCCCTCCAAGAACCACAATGCCACTCGTAGATATATATGCTGCTATTTAATACAATTGTGTTTCGGGGGGGGGGGAGGTGTCATATATGGAAATCACAATTATCCTTTTGAAGCCTGCTTATCATTTTACATAAATGCGAACTTTTGGGAATTTATGTAAACTGGTATTTTCAAAAACCAGCAAAAGGTAAGCTTTGAGCATGTCGCTTTTTCCTGCGTAGGTTGTTCAAATTTCATCCTTTCTCATGAAACTATAGAGGGGCGTCCTTCTTTCATTAGCCCGGATGTATAGTCGTGTCCTTTAATTCCTCAAGTTTACATGTCACACGATCAGGATTATTGAGCCATTTTACGTTCTCAAAACCTCTACGCATCATGTATGTCGGAAATACATAAAATTTGAAAAAGATACAAGATTCGTCAGTGGTCAGGAGAAAAGTTTATTCAAATATTTTTGCTATTGGTTTTTCATAGCATTTTTCCAGCTTAATCTTCCCAGCCATTAATTGTCAAAGGTATCGATGGACATAGATTTCTCAAACCATATATTATAACGTCAAACGTCAAACATAATTTTTCTATAGGTTTTGGTTTATCTGAGGAGTAGTGTGAAGGGGGAACATTCCCTCACTCCTCTTTCCCCTTTGAAATTTTGTTATTATTCACAATACCTCACCTGATTCATCTCTAACATGCGACTGAGTGTACGAGCATCTCTCGAAAAGATGGGCGGGGTTCTGCCTTATACTGCCCAGCAGTTTGTCATCACTTCATACCTGCACTTAAAATGATAACAATGAAGTATGAGGTAGAAACTTAAAAGTGCTTGTCCGATTTTTGTCTATCGTGTTATCTCTCCTACTTGAAATTGGGGTGAATACAAGGTGTCACATTTTAGATGCAAAGAGTGCTCCTTGGTTAAAAATAACTCACGACTTATTTGACACTCACGACTCGGTTTAGCGATGAATGGCAAATGTAGTTTTATTCTGGTTGGTAGAAAGAAATGTTGCCCTGGTTGATAGAAATGTAAGGCCTTTTTGAAGTCATGGGACCTTTGAAATAGACGTTTAAATTGTCATATAATTTTGAAGTTAACTGTGCAATTCATCTAATTTGATTGTCAAATGATATATATTGAGATGAACAACAATATTAACACTTAATTGCCTAAGGGGGGGGGGGATTTAATTTTGTTATTTTCTTTATTTGTTTTTCAAAAAAGCTTTTCGGCGATTTCTTTGTCACTCGTGAAAAATATTTTCGAACTCTACTTTTTTGTAATTGTGTAACTATCGATTCGGCGCCGCTTCTTTCCCATACAAAAATTACTAAAATTTTTGCCCGTTATTAATGAGATAAATTAGGCTTGGGTCCCTAGGAACCCCCCCTTAGGCACCAATCGGGAGTGTGATTTTTAAAAAATAAAAATTAGCAAACCCTGTGGCCAGAAATATTTTTCTGCTATGTATGTTCATATGCATGAAACAAATTAATTACAGAACAAAAAATCATTAACCCGTTATTTTTTGTTATGTGCTGAAAAAAAAAGCTATTCCAATCATCGAACACTGCGCGCCATTGCTGTACAAACCTATGGGCAAATATGAACTGCCCCCACACAAAATACAGAATGTACAAAATGGTATGTTTGTGTTTATATTATTAAATTGGTCCCTTCTAGAGCAGATATAGACATCAAAATGATTGCACTGTTATGCCTTTGAGCAAGGTCGCGGAAACATCTTACTACTTTTTGAGCGATTTTGACGCATTTTCGAAACAATGATGTGCCCCTAATTTCCAGACGATAATCCGGTGTGAAAGCAGATATAGTCCGGTAGGAGCCATAGTCCGGGGCTCCATAAGACGATAACGGAATAAAAGCGTGGAAACTAATGTGGCGTAAAGAGGCAACTGATAGATGCCCTATTGTTCACCATTGTCCCGGACTATGGAGTAAGCCGGAAATGGTTACGTCTACAACCGGAACTCATATATTGCACCTGTGGTCTTGTTATACCCCCTCAAAGGTGGTATGATTCATTTGAAAATTCCCTCGGGAAAGTGGTTTCCTTAGGGGGGGGGGGGTTCCATGGAACCCCCCCTTAGGGCACCAACGTGGTTGGAAAACACCTTAGCACTTAAGTGTTAAAATCAAAGTGTACAAGTCCGTCCGTGTTGAACATGGCACATGATATAGCTTTGTTAGAATGACTGCTTGTGCATTGTAAACTTTTTGTAATGGAGGTGACTGGGACGACCTGGATTAAACCACCTATCAGTGATTTGCTAAAACAAGAAATTGAAAAAAATCAAAATCAGATTTTTGCAGCTCGTAACAAGTATATGTGTTCAACATAGCCTACCAAATAGTGATAAGACCAAAAGCAGCCTATAGGATCAAATCGGGTATTTTAGTCCTCTGGTCCGTACGGCCACTTCTAGATACAACACATTAATTGAATGGGGATTTCATATCTTTGAATACTGCTGTTTTCTTCCTTTTCTATCCATTTTTCAAGTGTTGAAAAAAAGCTTAGTTAGCATCACAGACATTCCTACCTTTAAGACTATCCCTACCAATCTTCACATATTTTGACGCTTTGGGCGGATCACTGGATAGTGCTTAACTGATCAAATTATGCTGAAATGGCATGTAATGCAATCCTGATTCCATTGTTTACAAGGTCTTGAATTTATGAATTGAATCAGGATCTGTGTTAGGTCGGTGAAACCTTCTGTTGATCCAATTACTTCCCCCAGTGAATTTTCAGCCCCATTTTCTTTCATTGATAAGAATTGATACTTAAAGTTAACCATGTGCAGTGGCGTATCAGGCTGCATGCTCGAGGGGGCAAATTTCCCAGTCTTTGGAAAGGACATGCCGGATAAGGAGAGAAGGAGGCCCTCATAATCATAATAGTTATATTCAACATCAAGTTTGAGTTGGTGTTTTACAACTATTTAACAATACGCAATGTGTTTTTTATCCCCAAAATAAAAAACATTGTATCAGAAAAATGACAAAAGTCTGAAAAGTTCAGGGGATGCTCTCTGGAAAAAGCTAAGCTTAGAGTATTCCTTCCATTCCAAGACCATTTTACTTAAATGAAGAAACAGGAAGATGTTGCATAGCTGCCCTTTGTTATAGAGTTTGTAAGTGACGTACTTTTTTTGTTTCCTGACCCCGCCACTCCCTTCCCACTTCCTGCTCAAACCTGGTTCCCCCCTTCTCCTTTATTTCCTCCCTTTATACATGACTTTTGTCCTTTATAAGCTACAAGGAGGCTACATGAGGCAGCCCTTAATAACAATACCCAAAAT
The DNA here is from genome assembly GCA_023653785.1 of Ophioderma brevispina. NCBI lineage: Eukaryota > Metazoa > Echinodermata > Ophiuroidea > Amphilepidida > Ophiodermatidae > Ophioderma > Ophioderma brevispina. Next base: position 17,206 of record JAMKCH010023972.1, read on the forward strand.
TACCTTAGCTTTATGCTTTACTGAGAATTGGATTATATAACTGTCTTCACACCAAAAGCGACCTGGAATACAACACAATGGCCATGGACCGCGCTTATTTATACATGAGCAAGCTGGCTAGCGCTATAGCTAATAAAATCACAATTACCATGGCACAGGTCAATTAGCTTTCATTACCATTGTATTGAACAAATAATCACCTTGTATTTAGTATGATTTATGATAACCAGGATATGCAAGGTCAGCTGTCGTTAACATGTGCCCATTAAAAGCTTCTGAACGGAGCCCTTGGTAGATTAGCATCCTTATACCACATAGTGATGTGGAATGGTATGTATGTAATATGTGTTGTGTTTATGGCAATTCCATTTGTGTTCATGGGCCCCCCAGAAACAAAATGCAAAACATGAGGTCTGTCCCCCAAGAACCAGAATGCACTTCATATATTATGCTTAATAATATAACGCACATCTTGCAAAGCGGCATCGTGTTTTGGGGGGGAAAGGGTTCATATTTTGAAATTTCAGTACCATGAAGGACTGTATTATTTAATTTTACATAAAACCGTCTTTTAGGGAATTGATGTAAAGTGGGAGGGTTTTTTTGAAAAACTGGCAAAAGTTAAACTTTGGACAGGTCCCTTTAAAATGCGAAATGTTTCACGTTCATCTGCTTTCATGAAATCTACAGAGGGCGTCCTCCATTCCTTAACCGGCGATGTCCTGTTCCCTCTCGGGGGGTCAAAAGGCCAATTTTTCCGGTCAGAGGCTAAAAAAACGGCTGATGTAGCATGATTTTCCAAATTTTTCCAACCGCCCGCCCCCCTGCCCCCGCCTGTTTCGCCACTGACCCACTTGTGCTTAGTTTGTGCAGGAGTTTGTGCCCCCATCCAGACTTCTTCCAAACGTTGGCGTGGCCGAAGAGTAGAAGGAAAAATTCAGTTCTTGGCTTTAGAAATACATGGTGAGTACAAAAGATTTTACAATAGATTTCGAAAAATATTTACAAATATTTAACAAGTATAAAGTTGTTTTTATACCACAAACACAAGAACTTATTATATCCCCCGGTCAATGGTAAAAAAATCGAAAGCGTACCTTTCGCATATTGTAGATATGGTAAATTCAAGGAAGGGCCGCCAAAAACCGCATTGACAATGGTGTACTATTCGTTCACGTCCACAGCAGGCAAAGCCATTGGACTTGCTTTCATCTAATGATTAATAACCTTAGTTTTTCAAAATTAATCATTACTCATCCGGACCAACTGTAGTTGATAATATTTCTTAACAATAGCCAATGACAGTAGCGTAACAGGGGCAGGGGAAGGGTGATGCATGCCCCTCCCCATGGGTTTGACCAGGAAATAAGCTTAAGCTAAATAAAGCAGGGAGTGGGAAAACGACAAGCAGAAAGGGAGAAAGAGAGAGGGAAGGGAAGGTTTAATGTTGGGGCGGTATAGGAGGAGAGACGAATGTAGGAGGGGGGGAAGGAGGGAAAGGTTGAGATGCAGCAAAAGAACAGATAGACGTGATGTGTTATGTTCAAATATTGATCCCCAAAGTAGCCCCCAGTCAGATTATGAAAGGGTCGGTGATTGTTTTGTGCGTGTTCGGAAATTGTGTTTTGTTGAAAAATCGGGGTCAACGCTGTATTGCACAAGATTGTCTGTACATATTTGCATTCAGTTCCGCAAAAGATACATGAACATTTTCGAACATTCAGTGAAAAAACATGATTCCAACTTGTGTGTAAGTTTGCATAATTTGTTAGTGATTTCAGAATAATGAAATAGTTTGACAGATCTTCACAAAAGGTAATCAAAGAAAGTTAAAGAATGTCTGATGTACTTGTGTAGACTAATCAAAGTCTCTTTGGGCATATTCCACAACAGTGATTCCGTGGACAGAGTGAAAAAGGTGGACGTTTCATATAGAAGTCCCATGGGATGCAAATGAGGTATTGCCAGTCATTCCGTCAAAGCGCTACTGCACAACATCAATAAGCGCATGACGGAATCAATTGTAATACTTCATTTGCATTCCATGGGACTTCTATATGAAAAGTCTATCCAGTGAAAAATGGGCGTCATCTTTAAAGTTAGCATAACTTATCTAATGCAAAGTTCAAAAAATCAAAATTCAAAATTTCTCTAGTAGGTGAAATAATCTTGTTTTATATGTGATATTCAATGAATTTCAGATTTTGAACTGCGTAGAAAAAAATAATCAAAACGAGTGTAAATCTTTTTGACTCACCCTTATTGCTGCCAAGCCAGAAGAAAAATGGAATGTTATCCTAAGTGGCCTCTAAAACCCCCCAAATTTGATGAATTCATTTTAAGCCTTTTGTACTCTCATTCAAGGGCCCCTCCAAAAGGTTCAGATCCGTGGGGGAAGTGGCCCCTAAGCATTCTTTGTCGGCGATCCTTCATCCGTCTTTAAGATGATGCAATCTCTCATGACGGTGCAATAAGAATATAACATCAGAAATGTTGTGGCTTTGTCCACCATCCATTAAAAATTCTTGCATTACAGACTGTCCCCCCAAAATATACAAACTACAAATATAAAAAAATTCTGTGAGATATGTTGACTTTTTTGTTAGACAGGTCTTAAGTTAAATCCTCGTTTTTTATTCCATCCAATTTGATGGACCCTAATCGGGGATATTGTCCAATTATCG